>VDFB02363140.1:0-13968 GCA_007258455.2 Sequoia sempervirens
ATGGTTTTCATTTTCATTTTTCATCTTCATCTTCATCTTCATTTTCATTAGCGAAGCGGTTCTCATTTTCATTTTCATCAACAAAGCGGTTTTCATTTTCATCAAAATATAGGTTTGTTTTCATTTTTCAAGAAAATGATCATTTTGAACTTTCATTTGCAACAAAATATTTTTCTTTTTGTTTTCAACAAGTTCTATAAAAGTTTCATCTCTCTAAATATAGTCAATGTCAACATCATTATATCCAACATCTTGTAAAACTTCTACATACAAATTTACCATTTCACTAACATGTGGATTTGAAGACGTACCTAGATTTGTGCATATTGAAACATTCTCCTTAACATTCAAAGAGGGATTTGAAGACATAGTAGGACTTGTTTGTATAATCATATTCTTCTCCAAATTGACTCCTTGCAAATTAGCTTCATCTACAACTATGGTATCTTCAATGTTTCCATCTTCAATAGTTGTTGAATTGGTTGCTCCACCATCATTCATTGATTTCATCTCATTCTTCTTTGTCTTTGTCTTTGTCTCTCTTTTTCTCTATTTGCTTCAACTTCTTGAGGAGTCAATGTCTTTCTTCTCTTATTACGAAGTTTATCTCCCATAATTATAAAATTCTCAAGCACAAATGAATGTTAATAGTGAAATACTTCAAAATATTCAATCCAAATTGGAAGTTGAATACCTATTATGAAAAAATTCTTCCTCTTGTGTTCCTCAAAACAAGTAGAAAACTACCACAATTCCACTTTAAAAATTGTTTTCTTCATGCTTCCTTTGAAAAATTCAATCCATATTGCAAATTGAAACCTTTTGTTCCTCCAAACAAGCACAAAAATAACACAATTTCACTTCAAAAAATGGTGTAGATGATGCTCCCTTTGATAAAATCAACCAAAAATCAAATTCACCACCTGTAAATACAATAACTAATGAAAAATAATTCATTTTTAGTGCTCTCGGCCGTACATATGAGGTTGCAAAGTTGCAGATTTGACAGTAATTTTGCACAGTGTTTTTAAATCAAATAAACGGGATCCCGCTTATTATAAAACAGGATCCCGATTATAAAACGGGATCCCGGTTATTAATAAGCGGGATCCCGCTCTATAATCGGGATCCCGTTCACCGACATTGAATGTCGGAGCCGTTGTAAAGGTAACGGGATCCCGTTTATGAAACGGGATCCCGTTCCATTTACAACGGTCGAAATGCTGTTAGACGAGAACGGGATCCCGTTTTATAATTGGGATCCTGTTTTTTTAAATTTGAATTTTGTTTTGCATCGTGGGCGGGTTTTTGCCAAGGTTTTTGGTTCGGGAAAAGCATTGGAAGTCCTAACCTAGGCCTTCAACCTGGTTTGACCTGCAAGTTGAAGGCCCTAACAATGTCAAAGAAAAATACCGACTTTGGACATATGGCTGACGACCTTTTTGCAAAATTTTCTGACAAAATTAAAACCCATTTTAGATGAAACAATGCAGATTCTAAATATGTAATTTGTTTTGCAATTGAATTATTTTTTCTATTTTTCAATGAATTTCTAATAAAATTGGTCCATAAACTTTAAATATTAGAGTTTTTACTATTTTAATAACTTTGATCAACATAACATTTTGATAAACGGATTGCACGAGAAAACTTCAGACAATTCTTTTCAATTTGAAAAAAAAAATCAGAAAATGATAACTTTAGGTCATCTTATGCATGTCGTACATGACGATTTTTCAAAACAACAAATCTGCCTAATAAAAATTTAACAAAAAAAAAAAATTCTATAAAAAATTACAAAAAAATATCAAGAGCAAGCTTCAGTGAGTCATAAAACTTTTCCCAAAAGGATTTAGAAAAATACGATAATTTAAGTCAAAATATGGATGTCGTACACGTGCATGGTATGGTAAAAAAAATGACTTTTAAATAGTGGTTTTTAGAAATGCCTATTAAAACTCAATTTGTACAATCTGGGTATTGAAATAAATTACATATTTGGAAACTAGACTCCGAGCACTACATTTTATGATCAATGACTTTTTTAAAAATTTCATCTCTAAGTGCTTCAAATTTTGAGGTCAAATGTGTCAAATACTGAAAATCAGGGAAAACACTTCCACTTTTTGGCCAAAAAGTGGACTCAACTTCTTGCACACACCCTCACCATTCTTCCAAAGCTTGGGCCCTAAACCCATCATACACTCAACAGAAAGCTTAGTTTCCTGCAGAAAGAGGACATGGGGAGAATGACACCTAACCAATTCCCGAACAGCTTTTTATCGAGGGCCACTGTTCAAGCCCCTAACATTCCATGAAAGAACAATCATTTCAAGGGGCTCGAGAAATGAGAATCCAGAGTCTTGACTAACCTTGACTCCACCAAAGTCTCCCCTATCATTTTAATCTTTTCCAAATCTTTCTTCCTACCAAGCTTAGAGACTTTCTCTGCCCCCCTTTCTTAAGATCTTTTTGCAAAATACCCAACTAATGAGATGACTTACTATTCTTACCCACCTCCATGCTTGTTCTCCGTGAGGAATGAGACAAAACCTCTCCACCCTTCATAGCATCAGAAGCACGACCCGACTCCTCCTGAGCCCCCATCTGCAAATCTATTTCCAAATTCAAAGACCCATCAACCTATGGATCAAGGGGGACCCTTGAACTGAGCCCCTCCTGCCCAGAAACTCCCCCATCTTGCTCTAAGCACGGTAAGCCTGAGCTCTCTTCCTGTTGGATAACCTGCAAAGCCTCAACATGAGGCTCATGTTGTTCAGTACCAAAAGTCCCCTGATCCAAATTTAACAGTCCTAGATTCACTTCCTGCAGGCTAAGACCATCCAACACCTCGAATCTGTTAAAAGTGTCATCATCTTGCCTTTCCTTTAGAGTCCTTTTTTGCCCCTTATTTTTGTTCTGAGCTCTGACAGGAGTAAAACCATCATCCTCGACACCACCACCCAGAATAGGGTCCTTGCCCTTATCTAGCCTAGGCAAATTATGGGGAGATTGAGAAGATTGAGCCTCCACAGGTCTAGCCTTGGGACATCTACGCTGTAAGTGGCCATATTCATGGCAAAGATGACATTGAAAAGGTAAGGTCTCATAGTCTAGCTGTTGCACCCATGAGTAAGATCCTGCACACACTTCTATAGAATCTGGAAGTGGCTTGCTTAAGTCAATTTCCACACAAAACCGAGCATAAGTCATTACCCTTTTGAACTGTGTCTGCTACAAAGCACCAACATGTCTACCAAGCATCGAGGCCAGTAAATGCAAAACATCATCGCGTCAGCATTCAACCGGGAGCCTCAGCAGTCGAACCCAGACTGGAACTCGACTCAGAAGCTCCTCAGCCCGATTGAAGCTTGCATGTCATGGCTTAATAAACAAGCCCACCTGGTTGTAAAAGTACGGGCCCCCTGCAAACACCTTGATCCTATCTGCCAGGCAGTCAAATGTAACCATAAAATAATTATTTTCCAAGAGCCGAATCTCCATCTCCCCCACTGGCATCCATGTTCTCTGAGTCCAGGATTCCAAAAATTGCAATGAGATTCTCAAACCCAAGAACTTGCAGTACAGAGAATGTCTTGAGTAGTAATCAATATCCTCCATCAGCATCTCCATTGGAATCACTAAATTCGGCCTCTCTTTGCACCTTTCCAGGCACCCATTAATCTTTGAAATCTGAGACCCCCCTGACGAACCCATCTCAATCTTCTCCGGATCCAAAGAAAATAATTTATTATCAAAAGATTTAATACCTTGTGGCAAGGGTTTCAAGCCACACGCTGAACGGAAATCCATCTTGGGGCAAGCCCCAGATGATTCCCCTTGTGACATTGAAGAAGATAAAACCCAAGACAGGCACACAAGCCCCTTGCTAAAAGACTATGGCTTCAGCCCACCAAAAACACCAAAACCCCTAGTCTCTACCCACGTTCCAAGAGTGCCCTTGTTGGAGCAGCGAGCACATCACAGAAGCAAGAAAAAACCACACACCCGCTACACTCCCTAGCTCACAGATCAGACAACCACGCACCAAGGCAGTCCCAAAAATAGCAAACAAACACCACTCCACACGGCCTGTCAACCACCAAAGCCAAGAGAGAGTCTCGCGCACACCACACAAGCCAAAACAAAGACCAAAACGCCACCCACAAGCTATAACAAAGATTAAAATCAGCTCCCAACACACCTGCAAGAATATGGAAAGGAAAAAGTCTACTGAAGATAAGAAACTAGCCCCCCGAAAGTGCAAAAAAACCCTCCCCCAGCAGAAAACTTCACCGAGAAATCGATCTTGGGCTCCAAACGGACATGCAAGCTCCAGAATCAACATGCAGCCTGGGCTAGAATGGCCGTGGGTGCAGAAACCAGAGCCAACGCCATCAGAGATCTTCTTCCTGCATGATATCTAGTGTAGTTTATTTTTATTTTTAATTATTTGGATATAATTTTATTTATAAAGTTGACACTATAATTTAATTGCTAGAAAGAAATTTAGAAATGAGATTGATAAGATCTCCACCTTTTACACTAAATTTATTTTTCATCCTCATTTTTATTTAATTAAAGCTTTAGTGCATGGAAAAAAATAATTTCATTAATTTTTAAATAAATGTCTAAACTCATGAGTACTAAAAATGTAATCATTTCAATAGGTGTCCAATTTATGTATTAATTTATTCTTGTAAATAAAAATAAAGTCTACCTTTTGATAAAAATTCTCTCCTCTAATAAATCATATTTTCTTAATTTTTAAATAAACATATTATATTTCAAATAAATTAATTGGCCATATTTTTTACTATAATGATCTCCTATCTCTTTGTAGTGAACTTTTAAAATTACTTCAAATAGTTTAAAAATAAATAAATTATAGCTAAGCTCCAAGATCTATGAAAAGATATTTTTAGGAAAAAATATATAATCCAAAAAAATGTGGGTCAAAGTTAGGGTTTGAAAAGTTTGTAAAAACAAAAGGGTAAACTTTTGAGACCTTTAACTTTGAGCTACTTTTGCAATCCTAAGTTTGGGTAAAATTATTTTGTCAAATTTATTCAATTGAAATAAACTTGACTAGAACTATGTAATGTAAATACTCTACATTGTAATGTAATAGAACTATGTAATTTTTAATGTAGTGTAATATGCTTGGGAAAAATATTGACCAAAAAAGTATTACATGAAATTCTTATGGTCACAAGGCCACACTGATGTATGTAAGCCATTTTGCGTGAGATTTTTTTGCCTATTTTTTTCAATTGAAATAATTTAATTGAAACTATTAAGTTGTTTTAAAATACAAACTTTCACTCACCCATCCATCTACCCATTTTAGATTTCATCCATATGCACATCTCATTCAATCATTCACCTCTTGGACGTGATTGATATTGTTATTATATCACTCAAATAGGATCACTACTGCAACCATATTCACTCATTAAATACACTTCAAGACTCCTTTTGGCTTACTAAAATCAAAAATCAAATTGTTATCTATCAACATATGCACTACATTACTTGAATTGGAATTATTTAAAAACTTGTCTTGGATTACTAACGATAACAGGAATGTTCATAAAGAGAAATTATTAGAGTATTAATTTACACACAAGGTAACTACTAGGCAACCATCAAAACTTGCATCAACATTCTCTAAGAATATATACAAAACTATCATTTTCTACATTATGAATAAAATACAAATTTGGCATTTGGTAAGGAAACTTCACAATTGCAATCATTACATAACAACCCTCAAAAAATATTCTTCAACATTACTCTAACAAAAATCAAACATCAAACACAAATAAATATTGTCTAAGAAAAAAACATAAAAAAGTAAAATTATGAAAAAAATACAACCACAAAGAATTAATCAAAATCGCAATCATAATCCTATCCAAAACTCAAAAGGGTATTTGACCCATCACACAAATTTTCAATCACTAATCCAATTTACATCCATATACACATCTCATTCAATTATTCATTTGCACCTGTTGGACATTATTGATATTGTGATTATGTCCCTTAGATAAGATCGCTAATGCAACCTATTCACTCAATTTTAAATACACTTGAAGCCTTTTTTGGATTACCAAAATAAAAAAAATCAATTGTAATCCATCAACATATGCACTTTATTACTTGAATTGGAATCATATTTATAGACTTGTCTTGGATTACTAATGGCAATAAGGAATGATCATAAAGGACAATTATTAGAGCATTGATTTACACACAAGATAATTACTGGGTAATCATCAAATTTTGCATCAACATTCGTAAAAATAGATACTAAACTATCGTTATCTACATTTAAAAAAAAAAAAAAAAGACAATACAAGATTTGACATTTGACAAAGAAACTTCACAAATACAATCATTGCATGGCAAGCCTCCAAAAATATTCCTCAATATTACTCTAACAAAAATAAACAAGCCTCCAAAAAATTTCCTCAACATTACTCTTAACAAAAACTAAACACCAAACAAAAATAAACACTTTCTAAAATTTAAAAAAAAACAAAACAAAACCAAAAAACAACCACAAAAAAATTAATCAAAATCACAAATCATAGTCCTGTCCAAAACATTATGGACCCATAGGCACAAATTTTCAATCACATGCAATTAACAGTCAACGCTTATCACCACATCACTTACACAACCTCTTTCGCCCCTCTCACCTGTCAACTACATCGTGAGTGCCACGGCTCCTCTACATCAATCTAACCTCTAATCTGTCTGTCATTTACTCCATGATCCTTAGATTAATATAACAATACAAGAGCGTGAAGAGAAAACGGGGAAAATGGCAATTTAGCTCAATTCTAAATACAAGTACTGAGAAGTTAAGCACTAGAAAGCTTAACATGGAGCCCACAAGTACAGACTATTCCCAATCCGCTGCGGTCCAGCTTATGCCCAGTGTTCCCTTCATTGGAGACAGCCTGCTCGGCTCAACTCAACTCTTGCTGTGCTCGAAGCCATAGTCATCACGCATCATGCTTCCCTTTAATTATTTTGGGGCGGCCGATGTGACGGCCGAGCCCAGTTTCATACTCACAAGATTCGATCCCAAATCATGAATTTGTTTTAATCCCAAATCCCTTCTCTGACTGCCAGATGCCTCCATTTATAACCCCATTTCCCATGCTTCCTGGTGGGCAAGATATATAGCCATTTCCCCCTCTCTCTCTTCTCTATTCCATACCCATTCTCCCTCTCTTGCTTCCCTTTCCAACAAATGTCGGGACACAGAATCCGCTTTGGTACCTTTTACACTGGAGAAGAAGAAGAAGATGATCAATGTTATTGTCCTTCCACACGAAAGCGGATTGGCCCAGCCCTTGCCTTCGCTCTAACACTAGCCTCCCTTCTTCTATGCACAACGCTTGCAAGAGGACGCTCTGTACCCCATCAAACTGCAAGTAAGTATTGTTAGACAGAATAGCCAATTTAATTTCAAGTTGAGCTTCGTATTGTTAAATAACTGAGTTTTCTCTGGACTTATCTGACCAGTACTGGAATATAAGTCTGTTAAGATTTCACTTTGATTACGTCCTTGTGGGTGTGGTAATTTCGGAACCGCTTCGAACACACAACGTTTCGCAATTTATCAGAAACCCTAATCATGCAGAACAAATGGGTAATTAATTTGTTTTGGTTCTTTGGTGTTGGCAGCACAAACGATGAAGCTTTTCAAGGAAGGAGAACGAGGGGAGCAGGTGGGTGATTTGATTCTAAAGATTAGAGACATCAGATTTATAAAAGTGTACTTTTAACTGCTGTTAATTTGTTTGCATCAACGTTTCAGATTGATTAAAACGATTCGTAGGTGGGTTAGTTAATAGAAGTATGAATTAATGAATCGATTTTATGGGTAGGTTAGTTAGAAGTATGAATTAATGAATCGATTTTATGGGTGGGTTAGTTAGTAGAAGCATGAATTAATGAATCATCGTACAAGGAGCTGAAGTAGCATTTGGGTATTATATGTGTTACAGGTGTTGCCAACGGAAACTTGTTCAGTTTCTTCATCAAGCTCAGAGCTACCGACGTGGATCGGACGGTTGTCCAAAAGCGTGAGTGATGTGAGCAAAGGGAGGGAGAATAGAGTTTGCACAAGGGAGGAAAGGAGGCTGGCTGGACCAGGTTCCCACCCGCCATCCTGTAAATCAAAGTGTGGAAGATGTGTGCCTTGCAAGCCAGTCCGAGTACCCATTCACCCGGGAAGGAATCGGCCATTGGAGTATTATCCAGAAGCTTGGAGGTGCAAATGTGGCAATAAGCTCTATATGCCTTGACTTTGTTTTAAACTAATGTTCCCTTAAGCTACCTACCTATTCTGAGATTGGTTTACAATAATTTGTTCTTCTATATATGAAACAGTTATGAGGGAGTAGAGATGAGTTTAGAGCCTTCTGACTGCCAGTTGGTGAGGAAGTACTATAGTAGGAATGAGAGAAAGTGCAGGTAGGAGGGTGGTCTACGTCGATATACAGTCCATCTTAATTAATATAATGGAATGTCAGCAATTGTAAAATACCAGCATAGACAAGACATATTGCAGTTTACATGCAAGTAATTTTAAGATTCGTCTGAAGGTCTTTTCAGTATCTGTGCCAATGATTTGACGTAGTTTACCGCTTACTATTTCTTTCTCCATACTTTTCGTTTACATGCCCAAGTACGAATTTTTCTTTAAACTCCTGATAGCCTAGTAAACATGATTTGAACTCCATATTCCCTCTCAAGCTTTGTACACGTTTTCCCACCTCTGCTTCAGGAATGTTATCGTGATTTCTCCGGGAGGATTGGATTCCTCATCACATGCGCTAGCCAAGGGTATATATTCACAACTATGGAGCTGTAAATCATAAGGACTTTGAAAGGAAATAACCATTATCAATGTTAAGTTATAGTTTTATCTTTAATATACATGAATAGTGACATGTGTAATTTAATTCATATTTTGTAATTTTTAATTAGTTTATACTTTATTTATTTATAAACATACTTTTATATATTTATCTTATATATCTACTTTTCACATTTTTTTATTATCATTATTGAATCAAGCAAATCAGATTACTTATTCAGATCAGCAAACATAATTGTTGCACTAAAAATAGTCAAAGTAGTTAACACAATAAGAATATCATTGAATCTATTGGCAAACAACCAAAAGAGGTAGGTGCATAAATAAGTGTGATCGCTTTCTACTTATCACACTTATTTATACACCTACCTCTTTTGGTTGTTTGCCATTAGATTTGATTATTAGTTCATTACATGACAAGTTTATATTCATGGGAATTTAATTTAGGAGATTTGTAACCTTATGTGTAGTTTAATTCATTTTTTAAATCTTTAATCAGTTTATACAAAGACATTCTTATATATTTAGTCATATTCTATTTATTTATAAACATACTTTGATATATATATAAGACAAATATATCAAAGTATGTTTATAAATAAATAGAATATGACTAAATATATAAGAATGTCTGTGTATAAATATTTGTGGGGGCAACCTCACAACTGTGAACTCATCCTCTTCCATTGTAAAATTTAAAATTCAAATTTGGTCAATTGTCCCTTTCATTCTCTTGCCTAAAGTCAACTAAACATATATTTGTTGCAATTGATGCTATGTGCTAGTATGTAAAGACATTCAATAAATTCATTCTAATCAAGAAGGCCACACATGTACTCTCCCTTATCCTAGAGCATTGGAGTAATTAATAGTGACACATTTTGATTTGGTGCAATAAATGGAGTAACAAAATTGTATACTTAGGCACTTGCTTCTTGTCTTTGATCATTATTCTATATATAAGGATTGATCTAAGAGAACTTACCTTACTATGAGTAATTGACATCCCTTAAGGAATTTTTAAATACCACCAAGTACCTAGCTGTTTAAGAAGAGCAAATAAAATTGGCATACATTAGCAAAAATTATAGAGTACAACATCATTGTGCGTAGCAACAAGCCTAAACCAAGGGTACACATTCACAACTATGACTTCATCTAAGATTTGTGAATTTGTTCTATGATATAGTAGAGATTTGAGTAGAGTTCTAGGTAGTTCATTTCATATGACCCTTCTTGTACAAGATTATTTCAATAGTAAAAATACAAAAAATATATAGTAAATAGAATACAAAATTATATTACGCTAAAATAACATGATTATATTAGCATAGGTCTCTTTGAGGAGGGAAACTCCTTGAGCAATGCTCTATATTATATAATTCAAGAATCCCCATACAATAACCTACGTCTTATATTTATACTATTTCTACTAGATAACTACTAAATATATCAAGGGACGACATATAAAGCATACATCCAAAGCCTTTATTACAGTGGGAAAAGAGTTAGGACTAAGGATCTTAACATCCCCTCCCCCCTCAAAAAATGTAATGACCCTTACCTAAAATATTCATTTAAAATGCTCAAATATGAAATACTCACTAAAACTATTCTAGCAATAAATTGCAAAATAGTAAAAACGTGAAAAATTATAGCACATAATAGATTTACACATGGAATACTATCTAGAACTAAATATTTTATTCAATTATTTCATAAAAAATTCAAATGAATACAAATATACTAGAAATTCTCAAAATGGTGAAATATCCAAAATATTGTTGAAGCCTTCTAAGCTTAAAATGCAAATGCAACCTTCATATGAAACTAGCATCTAGAAACCAAATGGTTTTCATCCTTTGATCTCTAAATCCAAGGGTTTTTGTCCATAGATCTAATAGTTAAACACAAGTGCTCAAACTAGGGTTGGGGTTTGTTGATAAGATGCTAAGAGATACAGATTGATGAATTTTCCTACCTTATATAGAGGTTAAAGACCTAGCATGGGCCCACATGTGTTGAGATTCATTTGAAATTTTTCATCATTTTACAATAAAACTATGCACATTAATAGCATCCCTAGTTGGCCCTAGTGATCAATGAATTCCTTTATTTGAACAATGGGGATCCATGAAAGAGCATGGAAAAAGATAAGGGTCTAAGGAAATATACATTAGAAATATGCAATGGTGAGAAGGACTAGGGAATCAAGAGTTGGGATGTGGCTCTCAAGTCTTTCAATTTGGTGTATTGTCATTATGCCTCTAAATGTTCAAAGTTGGGGGTGTGGGGAATGGGATGCAAAGATGTTGAGGTATAAAGGAATGTAAGGGCCTGAGATCCTAGATAAGTAGAGTGGTGGGAAAATGAGGATTAAGCTTCAAAAATACTTGATGCAAGAGGGAATGAGGATTAGGCTTCAAAGATACTCAATGCGGGAGGGAATGGGGATAAAGTTTCAAAGATATGCAATGCGAGAGCATGGATTAGGCTTTGGATATACTTGATGGAAAGAGTAGTGGGGATCACAAATTGGGATTTATAGGTACCCAAAATAAGAGGGAGTAGGTATTGGTTTCTAGAGATTCTTAATGCAAGGAGTGGAAATTGAACTTCAAAGATAACTAGTCTAGGAGAGAGCATAGGCCCTTGACCAAGATACTTGATAGGGAAGGAGCAAGGTTATGGGGGTACAAGGAATGAAAGGAAGGAATGATAGTATAAAAAATTCAAAAATCCCACTGAAGGCAAGAAAGTAACTCAAACACCCTCATAAATAGGATTACAACCATTACATTTTTGTCATTCCCAAAATTGTTTTCCCTCAAGCAATACAAATTTTGATTCTCAAAGATGCCTGGTCCTTCCCAAATGGTATCTTCAAAAAGTAGATTTCTCCAAAATACTAGATACTCTATAATGCTTATGTCCCGCAACTTCTTCACTATGGTCTTAATAATAGAATCAAGTTCTAATATAAGCTTTCTGACATCATCCAAGGGTATAAAATCCACTATCGATGTGATATGTTATCCTAGGGCCCTCTTGAGGTGAGACACGTGAAAGACATTATGAATTATATTTTTTGTGAAAATTCTTATTTATATGCAACTTCACCTACTCTCCTCAAAATCTTATATATCGCTCATAGAAGTATGATTTGAGATTTTCATCCCCACTACTTTTGATGGAGGATTTCCTACAAGGTTGGAATCTTAGAAAGATCATATCTCCAACATCAAATAAGGTCTCTTTATGTGGTTCTAATCTACATATAATTTTTTTCTTTCTAATCTTGGTTGAGATGATCTTTGAGTGATCTAAATATGTCTTGGCTATGCTCCACCAAGTCACTAGTTTTTGGCCCTCTATTGAACATTACAAACACTAAATCAATATAATTGAATGCATCATACTATATAATTCCATGAATGGAGACATATCAATGGACATATAGTGGGTAGTGTTGTAGCAGTACTCTCCCAAATGTAACCACTTAACGCAAGATGATTGCTAATATAAAAATAGTTCCTCAAGTATTCTTCAACCCACTTGTTCATTATATATATTCATCCATATGTTTGGGGATGATAGCTTGTGTTGGGATGATCCCACAATAGTGTGTCCCACTTTTTGACCAAAGCAGGACATTAAAATCAACATTTTTCATAAAATTTCTACTTTCTAACACCTTAATAACTAAACCATTAAGAATTTGAAGATGATGTGAACTAGTGATTTTTGAGATTTTGTCTGTAGATTATAAATATATATTTTTTAAATTTAAGAAATAATTTGTGATTTTTTTACATAATTTTTAATAACTTATTTTTATAGTTAATAGTATTTTTTAAAAGTGACATTACTTATATAAAGCATAACTTTATTTGTAGAAAGGATAAAACTATAAATTTTTAAACATAGATTTGTAACATCAATATATAGTGCACAAGTACTTTTCATAATTTTTGTTGCATAATTTTTTTGTAACTTTGTGAAGTGATATTATCTATAATTTAGACATATGTTACTTCTATAATGCATAACTTTTTGTGTATATTTGAATTAACTTCTTTTTAAAATAAGAAAATCAATACTCAGTGCAAAAATATTTTTCAAAAAAATATATCTATTTTACTATTTTTTCATGTGTGTGGAACAAAGACCTTGATGATTGTTAAAACACCTATCTTCACTAGCAAATAGAAAATACATATAATAATAATATTGATATATTAAAAATTATACTCATTGGAAAGATTTTTTCGAGTGCTACAATCCTACAAAATGTCGTTTCTAATTGATTCCATTTGAAGGTACAACCTGAGGTTTGAAGCTAAAAATTTTGAGCAAAATCTTTGACATGGGAGATGAAAGGCCCTTCATTAGAAGGCACCTTTGAATGAAGGGCATTGGATGACCATAGGAAATATTAAAATAATTCATTTAAAAGGGGGAAATCAGGAAAATAGTGATAAGATAAATGAATTAAATTAAAACTAATCTAACTCAAAACAAAAATCAAGATCATGCCCACTACTCATGAAATGAAACTACGAAGAACAAATTCAAGTGATGCAATCAAAAGAGACAAACACAAAATGAATTCAATAAACATAGTGTTACCATCCCATGTCAGATTGTGTTCATGAAGACGTTGGGTTGTTCGTATCAATGTGAAGCCTCCATTGTGTGTGCAAAATCTCAAAAGTCATGTGTGTGTTGATCGAAGATGTGTGTAAAGCTTTGTCAAAATGTTGATTAAGATTTATGCATTACTTCGTCGTGCAAATTATATTGATCCTCCGATCATTTTTTAGGAAGAAGATGGTTGTTATTGTGTTTCAAAATGAACTCTCAAGATTGCGTAGTAGAATATCCTAATCAATGGTTGAAAACCGGTGAGAGGGTTTAGATGGGAATAATCAGTGTATTTTGATTACTTAATTGGTGTGATTGAAGAAATCATTTTGAGTGTTTAGTGGGATTGAGGAAATAGATTGAATAATCTGTGGAATTGAAGAATAGATTGATTTGTCAGGAACAGATGGATTAGTTAGCCA
>VDFB02363141.1:0-48915 GCA_007258455.2 Sequoia sempervirens
AAAGATGCCAAGCACATGTGTGGGGTCCAATTGATTCAATCTTTGCTTAGTGGATTATTTTTACCACAAACACTTCTTGATTAGCTTTCAAATTGAATGTCCAATGTCCTAATTTTCTTTCATCCCACAAATTGTATTATGCGAAAATTGAGGAAATCAAGGCAAAGGTTTCCTAATGTTGACCTTAGTAGGAGCAGATTGAGATGAAATCCAAATTCTTAGAAGCCCCTAAGGATAAAATCCCAAGGGAAAGCAATAGCATGTGCATTCGTTCAAGGATATTTGCATCTCCTAAAGGGTTTGAGATTTGATGCTCATGTTGAATGTTGGTTTTCCAATGTTTTCAATTGAAGCACTATGTTTTATAACCCAAGAATAAGTACAACCCTATGGATGTGTAAGACAATATTTGTTGAATTCCCACTTGGACAAGTCTAGCTATGCTTATCTTTAGCGAATGTTTAGATGCTTGACCCCATTGGCTCCCCTCCACGACTCATTATCATCAATCGGGGCAGCCAAGAATCAACACCCATGAAACTCCCATGGCATGCTTTCCATTTCTACTAAAAGACCATAAAAGTGTGGGGTGGCTTCAGAACGACCGTTCTTGCACCAAAAAATAGATTAAAGGATTTTGGAAAATTCTAGCACATGGGTTTTAATAAGGACTTTCCATTCGTGGAGATTGACCCATATGGCAAGATCCCCCTTTCGAATCCATCTTGTCAGAATCAACCACATGATATTGGCGTTTACTCCAATACCCACATTTATATCCCAGTTGGAAATACTCTTGGCTTTAGAGTGTTACTGGTTGAGTTGTTCCCTTGGGTGAGTACTTTTTCCCCAAGGCATGCCCTCTAGGATAAACAAAAGCGAGTAAAGAAAAAATTTGTAACTCGATCAATCTTTTATGGCAACAAAGAGAGATAATATACGTGATAATGCCCCCACTCACACTTGCACAAGATCTTGTTCAATTTTAAACCCAAATTGAAGTGTGGAGGTGATTTCTTTATCTGACCCTAAAGTCATGAAAAGGCCTTTTGATTGTCAAGATCGCTATAAAGCGCGAGAGAAGCACATATGTCCTTTTTCAATGCCTTTAGTTTAAGTAAGCCTTCACGAAAAATAAAGTCACACTTGTTCTTTTTAAATCCACAAAGAAAAATGTGAGTTATTTTTAAGCACCAAAAGACAAGTGAGAGATATTTTATTCAATTTTTAACCAAAAACAAACATTAGTAAGTTGTATTCCTAATGTTTTTTTTAAACCTTTGCAAAAAAATTGGAAAGATTATTTTTAAACCCAAATGAAAATTAGTGTCCTAAGAAAGAGGAGATAACAATTTCATGATAAAGTTTTTAAACAAACACTAAAGTGTTAAAAAAACACTTTGATCTTGCAAAATATCTTCCTTATGCTTCTCTTTCTTTCATTTTCCTTCATCTTCCTTTTTCGCTTTCCTTCATTTTTCTTTTTTCACTTTTCTATTAAATAAAAAGGCAAGCATGTGAGGATCAAAATATTAAATTAAGTTCATTTTAATCCTTGATTTCAAATGAAAGAACGAAATAAAGACTCCATGATTTTAGACTAATAAATGACAAAGATTAATGCAATCCAATATTAGACTTAATCATTGATTTCAAAAACAATTATGTTCAAAAAATAAAGACTCAATGATTTTAGACTAATAAATGAATCACCATCTTTTCACAATATCAAAGTCTTTGGGTAAAATGATTCGTCAAAAATCAATGCAAACAAACAATTTACGTAGTTGATTAAATATAGACAAGCAAAGATTTTGGTCCCTCTATCATGATGACATCTTGATTTTCTTTGACTAAACCTACAAAAAAGCTATAAATGCACCAGTGTTTATAGAGCTATGTTGTATATTAGTACAAACACCTATCAACACTTAATTAAAAGGAGATCTTCGTCAGTTGCTTGAAAGATTATACTTCTTGGCACATTTATTATGTACCTCATGTTGTATTCAAGGATTTATCAATATAGGAGTGAATGGTGCACTTTTTATTGCCTCAAACTTGCCTATTTTTACCCAATAGAGTAGCTTTTGTAATCTTTCAAGTTAATGTAGTTGATACGTAAAAATTCGCGTCCTCCATAAGAACTCTCTGGTCGACACCAAGTGTCTGGGTCTTTAATTCATCAACGCCTCTCTATTGCTTATCCTGCGTACTTCATTTAATGACAAGCTGACTCATTGAATTCTCCAAGCAGCAATATGATATGAACATATCTGCACCATATACAAATCACATCAATATTAATCATTTGGTATTTTCTAAAAAATAAAACACAGAGAAAATGAAACAAGTTACCAATCACATCGATGTTTAATCATTCATTATTCTTTCGAAGAGGAAACACAGAAATGGCGTAATAAATTTGCAATTTTCTTGAGCAGCCAACATAGACTTTAGGGGATGCACTCATTTAAGAAAGTCAAGCCATACACAAAGGAGTATACAAACCAAGAACAAGAGGTTATTAGATTGAAGAGTAGGAAAAAATGAGAGGAGGTTGTTGGAAAGGATTTCAAAATGGTTGAGACATTTGAAGGCTCGCTGAATAAATGACCAGTCACTGTCAAAAATTACAATTAACAAAAATACATAGAGATTGAAATGGCCAATTATCTCATGTAATGGCCTCTACAACAATCTTCTGTGACCAGCTTTCTAATACTCTAAAATTAGGCCTCTTTGGGATTCAATCACGGGCCTATTTTCCTATAAGAAGCATTTTCAGCTACGTTGATGTAAGCCAAAGGTCCTTTTTCATCCATGATCAACACAGAGTTGTTGTAGGGAATCCATCAGACTTTAGCAGAGCAAATTTTTTGAAGTTTGAGCTACGACTTTGGAGGCATCAATTCTCTTCAAGTGGTCCTATGTGAAATAATCTATGCACATTGTTTTGTAGATGTCAGCTTTATCCCCAATAATGGATAGAGGGAATATTGCTATATGGAAGAAGAGCAAGGGAGATAAGATAGAAACAAGCACTATTCTGAATGGAAGTACTAAATGTAGTTCTATTGATGAGGAGCAACGAAATGACAATGCTAGAATGCAGTCATGATCTCCCACAGTGCTCAACTAATTTTTAGAGAAGGGACACGAGCTATTTGACATAATTCGCCAGAAGAAACATGATCAAAACAAAACAAATGTTGCCATTTACACTGGACTGCGTTGGGAAAGGGCATCAGAAGGATATAATGCAATATTTCAAGCACTTATTCCAACCAAAAAACAAATGTATTCATACTTGATGCATTCAAAACTTGCATACTCAAATTCAGGTAGACAAAATATTTTCCGCTCAATAGATTTCAAACATTCAAAAAAAAAACATCAAAACAATGGATGTGACCTATCATACAATAGACAATTTTATTTTTGGCCATGTGAAAGTATGCACAGACAAAAAACATTCCCATCAAAAATAATGTTTATTCGCACCAAGTCAACAACAAAAAATTCCAAAAAAAAAGACTAATGAAATCTTGTAAAGATGGGATTAATCATGGCATGACTGAATTTGAACTTGATCATTAATAGGCCCTCCTTCTAGCGCCATTATGTGGATGTCAAAATCTGCAAATGGTCAAAATCCTAACACACAAAGCATGGTTAGTGTTTTTAAAACAAAGCAAATATTCAACATCCCTATGAAATAAATCAACATGCTTCATGATGCAATCAAAACAACAAAGGATTAGATAAACTAGTTGAAAGCATATAAGAAAACATGAAGTAAATCATATCTCATATTGGATTGGTGCTTATATGGAAAGAAGCCCTTTCCCAATCCTTTGCTAAGCTTGATGATATGAAAATGATATGAAAATGCTATGAAGATTGTTGAAGTGGACAAAATTAGTTCTCAATTGAAGAGAGTGACTTTGCATGAGATTGTGAAGATGAGTTGATGAAGAATGAGGCCTTTATTTATAGATTTTAAAATTGGAAAAATGCTCATAAGAGAGCAATGTAGGATAAATATTGGACCAATGAGATGAGGCCACTTGTCACATTATGATAGGTTGAGAAATGTGCAAGTTTTGGCCAATGTGCCCAAGAGGGGGAGATTCAAATTTGAAATTTTGAATTAAATGTTGAGAGGGGGACATGAAAGAGATAAGTTATTGCAATGTTGGAAGGAACAAGTCAACTTGTCTTCATATTGAAACTTGAGGGAATATTCCATTTTTATGCCAAGTTGAAAGAAAATAAGGAATTTATAAATGGATTAAAATGATTTATTGGTGCAAGTGGGAAAAGCTAGAGGATGTGATGGGTGGTTAGGTTAGGTTAATCAAGATTAGATTTGCTTAGATGATGTTTAGGTGATTTTGACCCTTTTGAGTTAAATATTTTGATTTATTTAAATCAAGAGGGAGAAATATGAATTTTGAGATTTAATTAAATAAAGTTTGGTTTATTTAATTAAAAGGTTGATGTGAGATTAATTTAAATGAATAACCTTAGGAATGAATTAAATAATCCTGATTTACTTGGTGAATGGATTTGATGAGCTTGATTAACTTTATGAGCAGATGAATGTGAACTTGGTTAAGTGCACGATGCTTATTTTGCATATCTACAAGATCCACAAAGTATGAATTGAAAGAATAGCTTCTACAAAAGCCTGATTATAGTTACAATTAAGCACAAAAAACCTTCTTCACTCTTCGCTCAACTTTCTTCTCACTTTTCTTTGCAATTGAATTATATAAACACTATTCAAAAATATACACTTTCACTAGAATTCATTCACTCTTATGCACACACTAACTTTTCCCAAACAATCGCTCTTATATATCGATAACATGAGATTACATCAATAACTTAGTCGGCTAGAAAATATAAAACATTTTTTCAAAATCATCCAAATTACAAATAAATTTGCAAGGTGAATCAACCAAGGTCGGCCACAACATAGTGTAGACCCAAGTTAACAACTCCAATCACAAAAATATTTTAATTAATTTCACCTCAAAGATCCACAACACGCTACCACCATCATGTCGGCCAAGAACATGAAAAATAAACATACAGAGAAAAATATTTGACCATGAACACACCAATCAATGCAGACATACCAAAAATATGGAGCACAATATAAAAGCATCCAAAAAAAATAAGAACTAATATAGAAACATCCGTAGTTCCAGAAACATGCAAACTTCACTCAGGAACATTAACAAAACACACAGAAATACTATCAGAACACAACTATTCAATATACAATCAGATCTTCATGTAGACCTCTAAAATTTCTGGTGGATGAACTAGATATACTCAGCAAAAAACCCTTTAATCCACACCAACTGATCTTCAACATTCAAAAAAAGACACCTTTATGACCTTCATAGTTCCACAAAGAACCTGGAACACTTCTTTGAACAATTTTCTCAATATCCTTGACATATACAACATCTGATGCACCAAATGCTAATAGTGTTTGCATCAATGATAACCACATATTAGAAACATGTCCAAAACATCCAAAATATCCCCCTTTGGCATTGATGGAAACACATGATGTGAAAAAAACCATCAACCCAACTCATAATTGACACTCTTCTGACTTTTCTTCCTTGCCCTCTTCTACATGAACTTCTCTAGATAAGCAACAATTTTTCACATTACACTTCTCCCCCTTTGACATCAATGGAAAAGATAAACATTATATTTCCACATGCTAGCTCTGAACCACATATCTACACATCTGACTACTCCCCCTAAGTAGTAGCCACAGAAACATCAATTTGGATCAAAATGTGATCATGAAATACACTGATTGATGCAAATGAATGCTTCCTAGTTCATATCAAGAGGGGTAATCACCCCTAGAATCCCTCTAAGATACTCAAAAGTATCCTTTGGCAATGTCTTAGTGAAAATATCTGCAACCTACTCTTCCTTCATATCTTCCATCCAATGTTCATCATTGCAGGCTTCATGTACATCTTTTGGCTCAATCTTGGAAATCAAACAATACTCTTCTGCAATCTTTCTTCTAGTTTGCACACTTTTATTCTTGTCTCCTATAATTTGATTTTCAGAATGATTTAGCTTTACATACTTTGGAGTTTTGGGTTTCTCTCAAACTTCTTACTCTTTTGTTCTTCTGTCTACACTTGCACTTGTCTTTGCTTCCTGACTAACTTGATTTACTGGAACCATTGGAACATATGGAACAATTTTAAGTTGATTTTGTGTATACACATTCTTCCCTTGGATTTTATTATTTTCATTTTAATCATAACCACAATATATGGATGATTTAACAGAATCTTCATCAACTATGACATTTGCACTCTCAACCATTTTCCTCAGTCTTCTATTTTAGCACTGGTAGGCCTTGGTTCTAGTGGAGTAACCTAGAAAGATTCCTTCATCACTTCTTGCTTCAAAATTTCCTATATCATCATCTCTCTTGATGTAGCATTTGCTTCCAAAGACCTTGAAGTATTTAATAGTAGGATTATAACCAAACCATAGCTCAAAAGGATTCTTACCAGAATTTCCATTCACATTTACCCAGTTCAAAGTGTACACAACAGTGCTTACAACTTCACTCCAATACATTTGAGGCACATTTCCTTCAATCATCATTTTTCTACCAACATCTAGAATTGTTCTATTCTTCCTCTCTGCAACACCATTTTGTTGAGGAGTTCAGAGAGCAGATAATTGTCTTTTGATTCCATACTCATCACAAAATGAATTAAACTCCCTGGAGGTGAAATCACCACCTCTATCTGACCTTAAGCATTTTATTTTTAGACCTTTTGCATTCTCTGGCATTTCTTTGAAACTTTTGAACATGTATAATGCTTCACTCTTTTCTCTTAAGAAAGCAACCCATATCATTCTAGAGTAATCATCAATAATCAATATAAAGTACCTTTCACCATGAAGAATTTTGATTCTAGAAGGACCACATAGATCAATATGCATAAGCTCCAGTAATCCATTTGAATTGTGTTGTTTTCTCTGAAAAGAAACTATAGTCTCTTTTCCCATCTGACATTCCTTGAAAATTGTGCTAGAAGGCTTTACCAGCTTAGGCAAATCTCTTACTACTTTAGAGGAGCTTATTTTGAAAATTTTATCAAAGTTCACATGACACAACGTTCTATGCCATAACCAACTTTCATCTACTTGACCAATCAAACAACTTTCACTAGCAACACTCAGGTGAAAAATATTACATTTTCAGAGTTTCCAAATATCTCACATCTTCTATCTTTGAACTAGAGATCATAACCCTTTTTCACCATCTATCCAACACTTAACAGATTATGATTCAATCCTTCAACATAAATAACACCATCAGTGTTATGCTTACCACCAAGACAAATAGATCCTTTTCCACGAATCACACAAGCATTGTTATCACCAAATCTCACAACTCCACTATCATACTTCTCTAGACTTACAAATTTACTTTTTTCACCAGTTATACGATGTGAGCATCCACTGTCAATGACCCATTGATCATTTTCTTCAATTTGGACTACAAGAGCTTTCTCAACATTAGCAGGTTTAGTAGCCTCAAGACTATTATGCTTGATAGCAATGAAGACCCGACCATCTTCATTTCCATTATCATTGTCAGACTCATCATCAGTCACTCCTTCTTCAGCAAAGTAACATTTCTTTTGGAATCTAGATTTGTAAGGCTTAGCTCTAAGGACTCTTTCAGGACATCTTGATGCAAAATGACCAATTTTACTACAAGAAAAACATTTTATAGGAAAATTTCCTCTATACTTACCTTGTCCTCTACCTTTTCTCTTCATAATCAATGCTTCCAAATCTTCTAGTTCTTTTTCTTCATCTTCAAGTTGTTTCATTTCTTCCTCATACTTGAATATATTTCTATAACTCTCTCTCATATCAAATCTTTGCTTGTCTCTTCTGGATATAGTGGCCTTGAATGTAATTTTAGTCTTAAGAAAAAAATCACCAAATTCGCTCAACTCAAAGGCAACAAGTTTTCCAATCAGTGCATCTCTTGTCACATTTGTCAATAATATGAATTCTTCAATAGCATGAGCCTTCAATTTGTAGGAGGTAGGAAATGATCTGAGCACCTTAGCCACAATTTCTCCCTCTTCCAAAGTTCCACCAACACATCTAATATCTATCACTATTTCATTTAATTCCTGTATAAAAGAAGAAATATTTTCATCTTCACCCATCTTCAATTTTTCATAGTTTCCTTTCAAACTTTGTAGCTTAGCCATCTTCACATGCACATCTCCTTCATACAAAGTTTCCAGCTTCATCCACATTTCATAAGTTGTCTTTAGACCTAATGCATTAGTCATTTCCAAATCTATAAGAGCACTCAGCAAAGCTTCCATAGCCCAGATAATATTCTCAGCTTCTTTAACTTCATTAGTAGTGGAAGGACCATTCTGAGGAATAACATATTGATTCTTTGTAATTTTCCAAAAAGGTTCACCAATACACTTCAAATGACACTACATCTTAGCTTTCCACAATGAGTAATTTGTTCCATCAAATCTAGGTCTGTCCTTCTTGTAAGACACCATCTCAAATCACCTCAAGCTTTTAAACTTCTTCAGAGGAACCTAATTTGATACCAATTGTTGGAAAAACAAGGACAGACAACTGAGAGGGGGGTGGGTGAATTAGTTGTCACAGAATATTTAAAATTTTTAAACCTTACTTAACTTAATCTCAAATATGATGAATGAATAATAAACCATGAACAATCAACACATCAGAAACATAGAGAATGCCAAGATTTTTTACGTGGAAACCCTGTTAGGGGAAAAACCATGGTGGATGTTACTCCACAATATTATACTCTGTCAAAAGTATAATGAGAAAATAATGGGAATGCACTTGCATTCAGGAACACTCCCTAGAGCTCACTCCTCAAATACAAGAGGGTTCACTACCCAACAATACAACAATATGGATTAGATCCACATAGTATGAACTGAAAGAATAGCTTCTACACAAGCCTGAATATAGTTCCAATTAAGCATAGAAAATCCTTCTTCACTCTTCGCTCACCCTTCTTCTCACTCTACTCTACAATCAAATGATAGGAACACTATTCACACATCTACACTTTCATCGGCATACATTCACTCTTATGCATACACTAACTTCTCTCAAACAATCGCTCTTATATATCTGCAACATGAGATTACATCAATAACTTAGTTGGATAGAAAATATAAAACATATTTTCAAAGTTGGCTAAATTACAAAGAAATTTACAATGCAAATCCACCAAGGTTGGAAACAACATAGTGGAGGCCCAAATTAAGAACTCCAATCACAAAAATATTTTAATTAATTCCACCTTGAAGATCCACCACACGCTACCACCATCATGCCAACCAAGAACATGAAAAACTAAACATACAGAGAAAAATCATTGACCACAAACACACCGATCAATGTGGATGTACCACAAAGATATAGAACAGTCTAAAATCATCCAAAAACAACAAGAACTAATAGATAAATATCCGTAGTCCCAAAAACATGGAAACTTCAATTAGGAACACTGATAGAACACACAAAAATATTATCAGAACACAACTATTCACTATATGATCATATCTTCCGGTGGACCTTTGAAACTTCTGGTGGATGAACTAGATATACTTAGTAGAAAACCCTTTAATCCACACCATTTAATCTTCAACATTTAGAACAAGACACCTTCATGACCTTCATAGTTCCACAAAGAACCTAGAACACTTCTTTTAACAATTTTATCAGTATCCTCAACATATACAACCTCTGATGCACCAAATGCTAATAGTGTTGACATCAATGACAACCAGATATTAGCAATACATGCACAACATCCAAAAACCCTAGTTGAAGAAATCTGAAGATATGTCAATGGCTTCTCTTGAATGCTTGATTAATGCTTGATTGAATGATGCAAAGTGCTCAAATGTGATTTGAATGCTTATTGATGAATGCAAGTGAACTTGATGATTGGGAGGGATGTAAAATGAGGAGAAAAATGCATATTTATACACAATTGTACCTTTGTAAGCTGATGATACCTCATCATAGGCTAACATAAGGTAATTTTGAATAAAAAACTAAAAGAAAATTTGAAAATTTTGAATTTTGAGTCAAGAGGGACTCATTCTCCACCCATGATGAATGGGTCCCACCTTGTAATTGAAAGTGGGTGTCATGAATTAAATCATATTTAATGTTGTTTGTCAGGTTTACATTAAAAAAACACTTAATTAAGCCTTATGAGTGCATAAAGGGGTCAAATAAAACATAAGAATGGTGTAAATAATGAAAATAAGCAAAGAAAAGTGTGAAATAGTGTTACAAGACTTTACAACACTTCAAAATAGGACTTGATAAGTGATGAAAAGGTGATTTTTAGGTGAATTGTAATGAATAAAGTCTAGAAAAGTGTAGAAATGTTTTACAAAACTTCACAAAACCTTCACAAGACACCATAATTTGAATTTTAAGGACCTAATGTGAATGTTTAAGCCACATTACAACATTAAATCAAATCAAAATGGACCAAGCATCATGAGAGAAAGGCCTAAATAACCATGAAAATTCCAAGGGGCCATTTCTCTATGACATATTATGTATGTATTTATGTATGTCTTTAGGGGGAGGGAGAATTTTAAGAGAGAGAGAGAAAGAGAGTTGTCTAGGTAGGGTGGGAGGGGGAGAGGGAGGGAGAGACCTGAGAGAGAGAAAGATAGTGAGAGAGAGTCTTGAGAGAGGTAGAGAGGATGGAAGGGGAGTCTAATAGAGAGGGAGTGAGAGAGAAGGGGTTGGAGTGAGAGGGACTTAGCTAGGTAGGGTGGGAGGGATAGAGAGAGAGAGGGGGGGAGAGAGAGAATTGAAAGAGAGGGATAGAGAGAGGGAGAGAGAGAGAGAGGGGGAATAGAGAGATAGAGGGAGAGAAAGAGAGAGTTATGTAGGTAGGGTGCCAGAGGGAGAGACTTGAGGAGGTGAGGGGCAGAGGGAGAGACTTGAGAGATAAAAGGGGATGAGAGGAGGAGAGAGAGGAGTGTGAGAGGAGAGACCTAAGAGAGGGAGAGGTGGGAGGGAGTGACCTGAGAAAGGGAGAGATAGAGTGGGGTGGAGTGAGAGGGACTTATCTAGGTAGGGTGGGAGGGATAGATAGAGAGAGGGGGGGAGAGAGAGAGAGAGAGCTACCTAGCTAGAATTCCAAAGGGAGAGACCTGAGAGAGAGGGGAGTGGAAGGAAGAGACTTGAGAGAGAGGGAGTGGGAGGGAGTGGGAGAGAGAGGGAGTTATGGAGAGGCAGTGGGAGGGAGATAGAGAGAGATATATAGAGGGAGTGAGACATAATGGTAGGGATTGATTGAGCGAGATGTATGTAGAAATAGGGAGAGGGTAGATAGAGACAATTAGAGAGGGTAGGAGAGAGGGAGGGAGAGATATGTGAGATTTATAGATAGAGAGAAAGGGATAGGGGTTGAGGGTATAGGGTTGAGGGATTAGGGTGGAGGGCCTATAGAGTTAATAGTTTAGGGTATTGGGTTAAGGGATTACAGTTGAGGGTAGAGGGTATTGGGTTGAGGTTAGAGGGTAGAAGGTTTAAGGGTTTATGTTTAAAGGGTTTAGGGTTGTGGGTTTAGCATTGAGGGTAGAGGGTAGAAGTTTTAAGGGTTTAGGTTTAAATGGTTTAGGGTTGAGGATTTATTATTGAGGGTAGAGGGTTTAGGGTATAGGTTTTAGGGTACAGAGTTGAAGGATTAGGTTGAGGGTCCAATGTAGAGGGTAGAGGTTATAGGGGTTTATGGTTTAAGGTTTAAGGGTTTAGGGTTGAGGGATTAAGGGTTGAGGGTTTGATGTATAGAGTAGAGGGTAGAGGGTATAGGATTTAAGAGTTTATAGTTTAATGGTTTAGGGTTGAGGGTTTAAGGTTGAGGGTAGAGGATTGAGGTAATAGGGTTGTGGGATTAGGGTTGACGGTCAAATGTACAAGGTAAAGGGTATAGGGGTTGAGGTATTAGGGTTTGAGGGTTGAGGGTTGAGGGTAGAGAGTTTAAGGGTTGAGGGATTAAGGGTTGAGGATTTATGGATTAGGGTAGAGAGTTTTCATTGGTTTAAGGGTTTAAGGGTTGAGGATATAGGGTATTGGGTATTGGGTAGAGGGTAGAGGGTAGAGGGTAGAGGGTTTAAGGGCTTAGGGTTAAAGGAATAAGGGTTGGGGTTTAGGGTTTAGCGTTGAGTACATTTAAGGTTTTAAGGGTTAAGGGATTAGGGTAGAGAGGGAGAGATGGATGGATGGAGAGATGGAGGGAGAAGTGAGATAGAGAGGAGAGAAGAGGAGGGATGGAAAAATATATATGAGGGTTGAGGATCCAATGTATAGGGTAGAGGGTTGAGAATTGAGTCTATAGGGTTGAGGACCTATAGGATGATAGTTTAGGGTATTGGGTTGAGGGTATCTAGGGTTGAGGGATTAGGGTTGAGGGTACATATGGTTCAAGGATTAGGGTTGAGGGTCCAATGTATAGAGTAGATGGTATCATTGTTGAGGGTTTAGTGTTTTAGGGTTTAGGATTTAGGGATTATGGGTTGAGGATTGATAATTGAGGGTTGAGGGTGTATGTATAGGGTAGAGGGTAGAGGGTAGAGGGTGTAAGGGTTTAGGTTTTAAGGGTTGAGGGTTGTGGGTTGAGGCTTTAAGGTTGATGGTAGAGGATTGAGGGTATATGGCTGGGGTATTAGGGTTGAGGGCCCATCGTATAGGGTAGAGGGTATAAGGGTAGAGGGATTGGGGTTTAAGGGTTGAGGATTTAGCATTAAGGGATTAACAGTTGAGGGTTGAGGGATTAAGGAAGAGAGTTTACTTGGGTTTAAGGGTTGAGGGATTAGGATTGAGGGATTATATTTGGGTTGAGGGTAGAGGGTAGAGTGTTTAAGGGTTTACGGTGGAGTGTCTAAGGTGTAAGGTTGAGTGTTCAATGGTTTAAGGGTTGAGGGATTAGGGTAGAGAGGGAGGGATTGATGGAGGGATAGATGGAGGGATAAGTGAGATAGAGAGAAGGAGATAAGAGGAGGTAGGGACAAAGATATATGTGGGTTGAGCATCCAATGTATAGGGTGGAGCATTAATAATTGAGGGTATAGGGTTGAGGACCTATAGAGTTGATGGTTTATGGTATTGGGTTGAGGGTATAGGGTTGAGGGATGATGGTGGAGGATAGAGGGTAGAAGGTTTCAAGGTTTAGGGTTTAATGGTTTAGGGTTTAAGGGTTTAAGGTTTAGGGTTGACGGTAGAGGCTTTAAGGTTTAGGGTATAGGTTTGAAGGTACGTGGTTCAAGGATTAGAGTTGGAGTTCCAATTTATACGGTAGATGGTATAGTGGTTGAGGGTTGAGGGATTAAGGGTTGAGGGTTTAATGTATAGGGTAGAGGGTAAAGGGCTTAAGGGTTTAAGGGTTTAAGGATTTAGGGTTTATGGTTTGAGGGTTTAGGGATTAGGGTTTAGGGATTAGTGTTTAGGGTACAGGGTTGAGAGTATAGGGTTTCGGGATTAGGTTTTGGGTTCTATTGTATAGGGTAGAGGGTATAGGGGTTGAGGGTTGATGGTTGAGAGTAGAGGGTAGAGGGTTGAGGGTTTAAGGGTAGAGGTATTAAGGGTTGAGGTTTGATGGATTAGGGTAGATAGTTACTTAGGTTTAAGGGTTTAAGGGTTTAGGGATTAGGTTTGAGGTTAGAGGGTTGAAGGGTTTAGGGTTTAAGGATTGAGGGTTGAGAGTATAGGGTTTACGGTTGAGTGTTTAAGGTTTTAAGTGTTGAGGGTTTCGAGTTGAGGGATTAGGGTAGAGACAGAGGGATGTATGGATGTTGATATGGAGGGAGAAGTGAGATAGAGAGGAGAGAAGAGGATGGAGGGAAAAAGATATATGAGGGTTGAGCATCCAATGTATAGGGTAGAGGGTTGAGAATTGAGGGTATAGGGTTAACGGATTAGGCTATTGGGTTGAGGGTATAGGGTTGAGGGATTAGAGTTGAGGGTACATATGGTTGAAGGATTAGGTTTTAGGGTCCAATGTATAGGGTAGAGTGTATCCGAGTTGAGGGTTTATGGTTTGAGGGTTGATGATTGAGGGATTAAGGCTTGAGGGTTGAGAATTCAAGGTTGGGGGTTTAATGTAGAGGGTAGAGGGTAGAGGGTTAAGGTTTGAGGGTTTAAGGTTGATGATAGAGGATTGAGGGTATAGGGTTGGGGGATTAGGGTTGAGGTTCCAATGTATAAGGAAGAGGGTATAGCGGTTGAGGGATTAGGGTTTAAGGGTTGAGGGTTGAGGGTTGAGGGATTAAGGGTTGAGGGTTGAGGGATTAGGGTAGAGGATTTTCTTGGGTTTCAGGGTTTAAGGGTTAAGGGATTAGGGTTGAGGGTAGAGGGTGTTGGGTTGAGGTTAGAGGGTAGAGGGTTTAAGGGTTGAGGGTTGAGGGTTTAGGGTTTAAGGTTGAGTGTTCAATGGTTTAAGGTTTGAGGGTATACGGTTGAGGGATGATGGTTTAGGGCATTGGGTTCAGGGTATCTAGTGTTGAGGGATTAGGGTTGAGGGTACATATGGTTGAAGGATTAGGGTTGAGGGTCCAACGTATAGGGTAGAGGGTATCGAAGTTGAGGGTTTAGTGTTTGAGAGTTGAGGATTTAGGGATTATGGGTTGAGGATTGAGAATTGAGGGTTGAGGGTGTAATGTATAGGGTAGAGGGTAGAGGGTTTAAGGGTTTAGGTTTTAAGGGTTGAGGGTTAAGGGTTGAGGCTTTAAGATTTATGGTAGAGGATTGAGGGTATAGGGTTGGGGGACTAGGGTTGAGGGTCCATTGTATAGGGTAGAGGGTGTAAGGGTAGATGGATAAGGGTTTAAGGGTTGAGGGTTTAGGGTTAAGGGATTAAGGGTTCAAGGTTGAGGAATTATGGTAGAGAGTTTACTTGGGTTTAAGGGTTTAAGGGTTTAAGGGTTGAGGGATTAGTATTGAGGGATTAGAGTTGAGGGTAGAGTGTATTGGGTTGAGGGTAGAGGGTAGAGGGTTTAAGGGTTTACAGTTTAAGGGTTGAGGGTGGAGGGATTAGGGTTTAAGGTTGAGTGCTCAATGGTTTAAGGGTTGAGGATATATTGTTGAGGGATTAGGGTAGAGAGGTAGGGATTGATGGAGGAAGAGATGGAGGGATAAGTGAGATAGAGAGAAGGAGAGCAGAGGAGGGAGGGACAAAGATATATGTGGGTTGAGCATCCAATGTCTAGGGTTGAGGGTTGAGAATTGAGGGTATAGGTTTGACGACCTATAGGGTTGATGGTTTAGGGTATTGGGTTGAGGGATTAGGGTTGAGGGTACATATGGTTGAAGGATTAGGGTTGAGGTTCCAATGTAGAGGGTAGAGAGTATCGGGGTTGAGGGTTGGGGATTGTGGGATTAAGGGTTTAATGTAGAGGGTAGAGGGTAGATGGTTTAGGGTTTAAGGTTTGAGGGTTGAGGGTTGAAGGTTGATGGTAAAGGATTGATGGTATAGGGTTGGGAGATTAGGGCTAAGGTTCCAATGTATAGGGTAGAGGGTATAGGGGTTGAGGGATTAGGGTTTAAGGGTTGAGGGTTAAGGGATTAATGGTTGAGGGATTAAGGGATGAGGGTTGAGGGATTACGGTAGAGATTTTTCTTGGGTTTAAGGGTTTAATGGTGGAGGGCAGAGGGTATTGGGTTGAGGGTATAGGGTAGAGGGTTTAAGGGTTGAGGGTTTAGGGTATAAGGTTGAGTGTTCAAGGGTTTAAGGGTTGAGGGTATATGGTTGAGGGATTAACGTAGAGAGGGAGGGATGGATGGAGGGAGAGATGGAGGATACATGAGATAGAGAGAAGGAGAGAAGAGGATGGAGGGACAAAGATATATGAGGATTGAGGATCCAATATATATAGTAGAGAGTTGAGAATTGAGGGTATAGGTTTGAGGACCTATGGGGTTGATGGGTTAGGGTATTTGGTTGAGGGTATAGGGTTGAGGGATGAAGGTTTAGGGTAGAGGGTAGAAGGTTTAAGGGTTTAGGTTTTAAGGGTTTAGGGTTGAGGGATTAGGGTTGTGGGTAGAGGGTTTAGGGTTTAGGGTTTAATTTTTAGGGTATGTGGTTGAAAGATTAAGGTTGAGGGTCTAATATATAGGGTTGAGGTTATATGGGTTGAGTGTTGAGGGATTAAGGGTTGAGGGTTGGGAATTGAGGGTTGAGAGTTTAATGTATAGGGTAGACGGTAGAGGATAGAGGGTTTAAGGGTTTAGGGTTTAAGGATTGAGGGTTTAGGGTTGAGGGTTTAGGGTAGAGGTTTGAGGGTATAGGGTTGAGGGATTAGGGTCGAGGGTCTATTGTATAGGGTAGAGGGTATAGGGGTTGGGGGATTAGGTATTAAGGGTTGAGGGTAGATATTTTAAGGGTAGAGGGATTAAGAGTTGAGGGTCTAGGGATTAGGGTAGAGATTTTACTTGGGTTTAAGGGTTTAAGGGTTGAGGTAATAGGGTAGAGGGTAGAGGGTTGAGGATTTAAGGGTTTTGGGTTTTAAGGAGTTGAGGGTTGAGGGTTTGGGGTTTTGGGTTGATTGTTGAATGGTTTAAGGGTTGAGGGGTATATGTTTGAGGTAATGGGGTGAGGAAAGGATGGAGGAAGATGGAGTAATAAAGTAGAGATCGAGAAAGGGAGGAAGGAAGAGGTTGAGAGCCAGGAGTAGAGGTTAGAGAATTAGAGGTATCAGATTCAGAAGACCGAGGTTAATTAGTTAGGAGTATTAGATTAGAGGTATAAGGTTAGGGATGAAAGGATAGGGAGTTAAAGTGAGTTCGGGGTCGGGTATAGTTTAGGGATGTGGTTAGGGTCGGTTTCAGGTCAGTGTAAAGGTGGAGAGCTAAAGGAGTTGGGGATTGAGTTGAAGTGAAGGTGAGGTTTAAGGTGAAGTGAAGTTTTATTGGCTTAGGATCTAAGGTTGCAGTTTTAGGATTTAAGGTTTAGGGTAGAGGTTGTGGGTATAGGGGTTGAGGGTATATTATAGGGTATATGTTAGCATAGGGGTTGAGGGATTGGGGTTTAAGGGTTGAGGGTTGAGGGATGAGGGTTTAGGGTTTAAGGTTTAGGGGTTGAGGGTTTAGGGTTTAGGGTTTAGGGTAGAGGGTAGAGGGTATAGGGTTGAGGGATATGGGTTGAGGGTTCATTTTATAGGGTAAAGGGTATAGGGGTTAAGGGATTAGGGTTTAAGGGTTTAGGGTAGAGGGTAGAGGGTAGAGGGTAGAGGGTAGAGGGTAGAGGGTTGAGGGTTGAGGTTTTAGAGGTTTCAGGTTTAAGGGCTGACGGTTGAGGGTATAGGGTTGAGGGATGAGGGAATAGGGTTGAGGGTCTATTGTATTTGGTGAATGGTATATGATTTGAGGGATTAAATTTTAAGGGTTGAGGTTGAGGTTTGAGGGTTGAGGGTTTAGGGTTTAGGGTTGAGGGTTTGGGATTTGGGGTTTTGGGGTGGGGGCTAGGGGTATGGGGTTGAGGGAGTGGGGTTTAAGGGTTTGGGGTGAGGGCTAGGGTTGAGGTGGGGTGGGGGTTTAGGGTTATGGGTTGGGGTATAGGGTTTGGGGGTGGGGTTGAGAATATAGGGTAGAGAAGGTTTGGGGGCTTATGGTTTAAGGGTTTAGGGTTTAGGGTTTAGGGTTGAGGTTTTAGGTTTTAGGTTGTAGGTTTTATGGTTTAGGGTTGAGGGTAGAGGGTTGAGGGTATAGGGTAGAGGGTTTAATGTTTTAGGGTTGAAGGGATGAGGGTTGAGGGTATAGGGTTGAGGGATGAGGGTTGAGGGTAGAGGGTAGAAGGTTTAAGGGTTTAGGGTTGAGGGTTTAGGGTTGAGGGTAGAAGGTTTAGGGTGTAGGTTTTAGGGTACGTGGTTGAAGGATTAGGGTTGAGGATCCAATGTATAGGGTAGAGGGTATAGGGGTATAGGGTTGTGATATTATGGTTGAGGAGTCAATATGCTCTCCCGGGAGTTCAGGTGTTAATCTCTAAAGTTAAAGATATATTCCGAAATCTCCCGAGATTAAAGTCATCTCTCAATCAGGGTCGGGGATTAAAGGATAAAGAGATCGGGATTCGGGATTAAAGTTAAAATAAAAATGCGAGATTAAAATTCAAAAGGATTAAAATAAAGGATTCCGGGATTAAAGGGATTAAAGTTCGAAATGGTCGATCAGAGAACTTTCGAAAGGAAAAAATGCAGAAAGAATCTCAAAGAAAAATCGGAAAAAAGAATCAAAATCTCAGGTCAGGGTCAAGAAAGGAAAATCCCACATCCATCGAAAGAAAATCAGAAGAAAAACTTGAGAGAGAGAGAGGGAGGGAGTGGGATAGAGATAGAGGGTAGAGGATATAGAGAAAGAGAGAAAAAAAACCTATATAAAATTAACTTTCTCATAACATGAGTGCATTTTGAAGTAGTAGAGATATGGTCATTATTTTAACAAGACATAACAAACTTGCATTATAATGCGAGCACATTTTGTATTATTCTAAAAATGGTAAACAACCCAATATATCCATGATCTCAAGGCCCACATTCTACATATTGTCCTAGGTTTGCACGTGTTTCGACAAAACAAAATCTTTTTGATGATTTTGTGAAGTGTCCATGCATGTTTTTCACATTCCACCTCCTCTTTTATGATCTTTCCACCACATTTGCATGAAATAGAAGAGTTTTCATGTTGAAAGGTATATAATATCAATTCAAGTCTGAATTCCATTCAAGAGTTATATACAATTGAAGTTTGGAGGGGAACACGCTTTTGAAAAAGTCAAATTGTTGAGGAGTTGGAAGAAAGAAGAAGCAAAGGCTAAATAATTGGGTAGAACTCCTCCATTTGAAACTATGGGTTTTTAGGTAGGTGAAGTCTTTACACAATTTATTTCATTCTATTTTGGCTTGCTTTTATTTTTATTATTTTTCATATTCCACGTTGATCATTGTTTGTTTGTCATTATAACCTTAGCTTGTCAATGCACATTTTAAATTACACAATTCTTTACACTTTCCAATTACATTTTTAAACCACATCTCTTTGAGGAATTTTGTTAAATAATTGACTTACCTTGTGTATGCTTCCACATTTTCTATACACATATATATGGAAGATGTTCTAAGGAAGTAAAATAATACATCATTTCTCAATCCTTTACGATGGCTTACCTTGTGTATGCTTCCACATTTTCTATACACATATATATGGAAGATGTTCTAAGGAAGTAAAATAATACATCATTTCTCAATCCTTTACGATGGATGTGCACACCACTCTCCACAGCTTTAGTTTTTGTATAGGAATGGGGGATGTTGGAAAATCTAGTTGAATTTGGTTTTACAGCTACAATTGGCATATGCTTGAAATTTTCTAAAGCCTTTTCAATAAATCTATTTTGTGCATATCTTTCAATCATTCTAGTCCATGAGGACATATCTCATTGAGGTATTTTGTCAAACAATTATACCAAGCAGCTAATAGCCTTGTCTATGTTACCAAATTTTCCATACATGTCTACCAAAGCATTTTATCAAACATCATAGACAAGGAAATCAGTTGTTTGAAGAAATGCCTCAAAGAAATGGGGTCTCATGGTGATGTGCATTTTATCAACAAGTTGATTGCATTGTCTAAGCTACCAAATTTTCCATAGATGTCTCTACAGAGTAGGAATATACTCCTCCCACATTCATAGATCTTTGAATCTATTTTGGTTTTCATCTCTATTTCTAAATTTACCTCATCGCTAAACTTACCTCATCACTTATGTTGTGATATATTTTAAATGTTTCCTTGATTAGTCTACCTCCAAGGGATTTTAACCCTTCTCTCCATTGTTTCAAGACTCTTTATTCAATGCTAAGTTAGCAACATGGGGAAAAGTGAAGCCTATCTTGCAAACATGGCATGCCACAAGACAATGCAGTAGGGTTGACAAGGTAGGGGCAACGTGAGAAAATTCCTCATAGAAATGGGGTCTCATGGTGATGTAAATCACTATTAGACACAATTTCTATGAGGAATTTTCTCACATTCCCCCTACCTTGTAAATCACTATGAGACCACATTTCTATGAGGCATTTTCTCATAGTGCCCCTACCTTGTCAACCCTACCGCATTGGTGAGCTAGTGACCTCACTAGCTTGCCAATTCAGTAGGGTTGACAAGGTAGACACAGTGTATGGATCATAGAAATGGGGTCTCACGGACCCATGATACCCCATTTCTATGAGCTATACGCTACCTCTACCTTGTCAACCCTTCCAAATTGGCAAGCTAGTGAGGTCATTAGCTTGCCAATGCAATAGGGTTGACAAGGTAGGGGTAATGTATGCCTCATAGAAATGTGGTAATGTGGCATGACATGATTGAAAGATAGGCTCAAAATGGAAGCATGGATAAGGAATTTGAATTTATTGACAATAATGTTTTCATAGAAATGGATGAAAAATGTGGTAGTATTGATAGGCTAGTGAGTGAGCTCAGTAGCTTTCCAATGTGGTGGGGTTGACAAGGTAGAGGCAATGTATGCCTCATAGAAATGGGGTCTCATAGTGATGTAGAAGATATTGATGAGGATATTTCTGTATAACATGGAAGGTAAGATTCCAGCACACACTTGTAGAAGATATGCTGATAAGATTTGGAAATTATTCTTTGAAAGGCTAAATGAGACCACAAGATGTCAATTTTTTTTGAAATGATGCAGGGTATAAAGTATAGAAACATCATGAAGATTCTTGGGTTGAGAACATCGAATGCTTCAAATGAAAACACTATTGTGAAGAATCTAATGGATGCTTATGAGAGTGTGGGTAAGACCTAATGCTCAAAGGATAGTAATGTCGCTCGACGTGTCATGTACATTGAATTTGGTAAGTAGTCAAACAAGGATAGCTCATCTAGTTAGAAAGACGAGTGAATAAATGAGAATTAATAGAATTTTTTTATCAAGAGTCATTCAAAGGAGACAAAGAATTGATGGAACTGATTCAAATGAATTATGGGAATTCTCGAGGAGACTGCCACAAAAAGATAAAAAATTTGTTGAAGCATTGAGAACACTAATTGAAGAATATTGGAAGAATAACACAAGGCCATCTCTGAATCAAAGGAATGTGGTAAGAAGGAGAATCAGTAGTCAGAACCGTGAGCCACATCCAAAGCATTTTTTGGATATGACTCAAACCCAATTTTTTCATAAATTTCAATAGGATTATCCTCAAATTCAAAATTTTTAAAGATATTTTGAAATGATTAAACCTTTTTATGTCAAGATAAATCACATGCAGACTACTTGTTATTGTAGACTACATATTGATTTCTCTAACCATTATGGTGTTAATCATTCTATATGTTTAGATTTGCATACTAATGATGTTTTGCAGGATTGTGGCATACAAGCCCCACCAACATCTTCAAGAGAGTTCTTATCAAAAAATGTATGTGAAATAGAGGATGGTCAAATATTCTACAGGAAACTATGCTTGGATGGTTCATGTCAATGTTGCGATGGCTTACAACATATGCCAATATGTCAACATATGGAAAGCACACATGAGGTGGGATAGAAACTAGTAGAGTTCAGGAATTTTAAAATAGTGGCATACATTACAAAAGATGGTAATCAACAAAAAAATTGTGATTCGGTTATTCAAAAGATTCCAACTTGTATCAGTTTATGTCCATATTTTGTGACAATATAGCGTATAAGTATGTGTACCATCAAAAAATGGACCCTTCCCATTTTCATGGTCTTTTCGGTCTTGTTTCATAGTGTTGGAACCATGTTGCTTTAATTTTATGATGTATCTTGGCTTGAACATGCTTGTTTTGGTGCTAAAATTCAAAGAACAACGTCTTGTGAAGGTGTTGTGAAGTGTTCTAAGACATTTCTACCTTCTTCTAGACTCTATTTAATGCAATTCACCTAAAAACCACCTTTTCACACATTAACAAGTCCTATTTTGAAGTGTTGTAAAGTCTTGTAACAAATTTCACTCTTTTCTAGGCATATTTTCCCTATTTACACCCTTCTCATTCTTTATTTTTCCTTTTTATGCCCTCATGCTTATATTAAGTGTATTTTTCGGTCCTATCCTAACAAAAAACATTAAACATAACATTATTCTTGACACTTGGTTTTGGGTCCTAGGTGGGACTCATTCACCAAGGGTGGCGAATGAGTCCCCCTTGGTCCCAAATTAAAAATATTTCAAAATCTCTTTCGAAATTTTACTAAAACTCACTTCATGTCAACTTGTGATGAGGTATGAATAGATACTAAGGCACAATATTTGTATAAATATGTTATTTGAAACTCATTTTAAATATCCTAACTCAATCAAGCAATCTCCTACAATCACCCATTCAATCAAGCAATCAAGCATTTTGCATATTCAATTCAAGCACTTTCAAGTACTTTGGAGCAACCATTGACATCACTTCAAATTTTCATATTCAAGGATCTGCTAAGTTTGTAATACTTCCATGTTATTCATTTATCATTTTCTTTACATTTCATTTATCTTTATTGGGTTTGATTATTAAAGTGGGGTTTGACCAAGGAAAACTCCTATTCACTAACCCCCCAACATTTTCCCCTTTTGTGGATGTGTATTTGTAGCTTTTTTTTGAAGATTTAACATGTTTAAATGTGTTGAAAAGGGGAATTAAAGTCAACTAGGCTCTTCAAGTCAACTCATAATCTTTTCAAGCATTTTCAGCATTTTCAGCTTTTTTTTTGTAGAGTTGAACCCAACAACCTAATATTTAGACATTACTAGATCTAGAGTAGCAGTGTTGTCTCTTGATTTTCTAGAAATCTTGTGGAGGACTGATTCACCACCCTTGGGAAATGAGTCCCACTTGAAATCTAAAAATCTACATTTTGTCAGAAATCAACTCTCGACCGTTAGAAATCAATTCCTGACACTTTTTCAATAGTAGGAGGACTGATTCACCACCCTTAGAGAATAAGTCTCAGTGTGAAAAATTAGAAAATTTCATCAGCATTCTAGACACTCTAGAAATCTCACATGACTTCCAGGTGCACTCAGATTTGACCCTGTTCCTTCTGTTCTGCATATCTCTTTCTATTTTTATCTTTCATAGTTGTTTTCATATCACAATGTGTTTTCAAATATAGCTTAAATTGCACTTAACATTCATTTTAGATCATCTTAATCAGTCATTTGCATTTATTTTAGTTCATTTACATAATGTCACATTGCATAAATCCTAATTTGAATGTGCATAAGCATTTTAGAACCCCTAAATCTCTCTCTTTCTAGGTGAAAAATCTTAGAAGAGAGCAAGCATTTTCGGGTTCCTAAAATCTATGTCACATTTTGGTGAGCTCAACTTTTGAACATTTTTAAACTTCTGATTGCATTCATATATTGCATCCTAGTTTTCATTTTCATTGAAATTCACTTAGGACATTGATTTGTTATTGCATTCTAGGATCTTTCATTTTGCATTAGTGAAAATATCATTTAGTTTTCATTCATTCATTCAATTTCATTGAAAAACTAAAAGTTTTCATTTTATGTTTGTATTTTCATTTTGAAAAACATTTAAATCATTCTTAAAATTCTAAAAAAAATAAAAAATAAAAAATTTGCATCCTGGGACTCATTCACCACCTAGGGCGAATCGGTCCCTTTGCATATTTTAGGCATTAATTTTGCACTGTTTCTATCATTTTCCTACATTTTTGTTCTTGATATTCCATCTCTATTATAGTTAGCATATCTTCTATTATTTGTAGTTTACATTCTTAGATTAGCTTGCATTTCAATCCACCCCTCCTTTGTGGTACTTGCATGAGTGTTTGGTGCCCTATTGATAATACTTTAGTGAGAAGTTCTAGACTCATGGCATCCCACGATAGCACTTTCATTGTGGACCTTGGGATCTCACAAGCTCCTACTCCTGGTATGGATAATGGTGCATTAGGCCCTAACAATACAACTTATATGCATTCCCCTTTCCATCCTATGCATGTTGACAATCAAAACAAGTCTCTCCCACAAGAAAAAGGTTATTAACATTCATGAGGAATTTACACATTTACAACAGGATTGTCACTTGAAAACATTTCCACCACTACTATACCCGCTATTGAGAACCTTGAGTACTTAATTAAAAGTGATGATGGATTGCAAGAGCTAAAAAAAATAGCTAAGATTTAAAATAAACATGCCTCTTCCAATACTCCATCAACAAACATTTCAGTCACCCAAGGAGCATCTGAAGTTCCCCCTCCTTCAACTATAGCTTCCATACCAACTTACACCAATCCACAAGTCCATACAACTTTACATCAATCCAATTATGTCACTACTTCTTTCCTTATTTCCACTAGCATTCCTACATCCTTTGTGTCATCAAAATCTCCTTCCACCACCTTCACACCCCTTACTATTCCTTCCACTTCCCCTAATATCACCTACAATCCATCACCATTTTACCTTCCACCTCAACCCCATTATCCTGATCCCCTTATGATACAACTTCTTAATATTGTTTCATCAATGCAACACCAATTTTCCAACATTAGTCAAGCTCAAACTACTCCAACAACATATCTTGTTCATAGCAGCCCCTTCTCATTAGAAATATTACGTACCCTGATGCCACAAGGGATCGAAATTCTGAGATTTGAGAAATATGGAGGAAAAGGAGATCCTATCAACCATGTCAATGATTTTACTGCCTTGTGTTGTGATTTTGTCCTTGACGATAAACTCTTAGCAAAACTCTTTCCAAGGACCTTGAAGGATATTGCCTTAGAATGGTTTTCCAACTTGCCTAATCCTTCCATCCATTGATTTAATGAATTGGTCGAAGCTTTCATTAGTCACTTTCAAGTGCACATGACACCTAAAAATAAAATGGCTGACCTTATGTGATGTAGACAAAACACTAATTAAAAAGTGACTGATTTCATCTCATGTTACTAGTCCTTATATGCTCAAGTTGATGTCCAAATTCCAGATGCACATTTGTAGAAGATGTTTATTGATAATTTGCACACCAACCTCCAAGATAAGCTTACGATTATGGAATTCCCTTCATTCATGCATTTATGTACAACCTTATTTGAGTATCAAAATTTGGTTTCAAGTCGTGAGTCAAAATCTACTTCTATCCAAATTGACACAACTAAAAATAACAATCAACACCAAAACAACACACAAAATTTCCACAAACCTAGTCGAGGCTTCTTACAATTTATTTCACCTCCTTCACCCCAACGAAAGCCAACTTCACAAGTTTAGAATTCAATGGTCGCCTCTAAAACATCCATGCCTTATCATTATGGTGAGCCAAATAGACATTTCACTCCTTTACATGACACTCTCCATTAGACAATGAACCAACTCATCCAAAAATTCATGCTTACCGTACCACCTATTCAACCATTTGATCTTAATCAACCCCTACCTCCTACCTTCAAGCCTAATGCCTATTTCCATTTTCATCGTCAAAATGGCCACAAAACTGAACATTGCAAGCATCTTAAACATCTAGTTCAAGACCTCATTGATTCAGGTGAATTGACAATTATGGGTGTTAATGATCAAGGCAATGAGTTTTTTTCACCTCCTAACCAAAATCTCCAAAAATTCACCAACCCTATGCCTAAGCATACTACCTCATTCATCAAGGCTAGTGAACCGTCAAAGCCTGATGTAATGACTATTGATACACACACTAAACAACCTGATACATCTCATGTTGTTCCCCAAGCTAGTCCTATGGATAAAATTGTTGCTATGATAGATGGTATCCTTTGCAAGGGCCAAACCACTCAATCTCTTGATATTACCTTTTCTGCTAAAGACATACTAGCAAAGCTTCATGATGGTCCTCTCTACCTAGCCATTAGAATCTATGATAAGCCTACTAATGGGATATTAATAGATCCCACTTGTGGTGAGAATGTGATCACAAAACAATTTCTAGTATTACATGATCTATATCAAGATAATTGTAATCCATCAACTGCATGAATTAAAACACATCATGGTTTTGCATGCCCTATGATTGGATCGATCGTACTACCTTTACACATAGGACCTAATACTTTGGAGGTAACATTTTCTATTATTCCACAATCCAACCAATTTTTTTTGTGGCTAGGCCTTCCTTGGCTTCGCTAAATGAAAGTGGTCCCACCAGTCATTCACAAGTGCTTGAAGTTTCCACATGGCAATGAGGTATTCACTGTACACCATAGTCGATTTAATCCATTGTCTTCCAAAGGAAACTTTTCATTAGAAGCTTTTTGGCCTAAATTCATGGAGCTTATCACTCCTCGTAAGGACTTATTTTACATTTCTTATAAAAAACTTAAAGCCAAAAAGATCGTTGAATTATCTCTTTGTAACACATCTTCATCCACATCTACTCATCGTATCCTCAATGAAACCATGATTACACTTGAATCTCATATTGAACAATCTCATCCTAATACTTCCCAACCATCATCTAAATGACCAAGAGACCAAGAAATAACTCCTTCCTCACTTCCTCATACCAAACAAGTATATAAAGTGAAAGAGAAAATGGATGATCCTTCCTCTTTGGTTTCTCCTTCTCTTCCCCTTTCAAAATTATAAGAACCTATGCTGACTCAATCCACTCTTACATCTCAACAACTCCAAAACAGAATTAAACAGAACCGTGTTGCTCAAGAACATTGGCGTCATTGTCGTCTCCTTGCTCATACAAAAACTAATCATAACAATCAATATTTACCCTTGAAAGAAGATATAGATGACCATCCTCCTTGTCCTGACCAACCACATGAAATTTCAAACCAACAATTACAACAAAATGAACCCATCCAACCCACACTCTTGATACATCCATCCTTAGAAATCACCCTTTTTCCTCCCATTGTTATTAATCTTGATGATGACGATGAAGATGTGATGATTCCTAACATAGATGAAGCAATAAACAACTTGAACTCTTTATTTTCATCTATAATGAGCTTAAATCATAAATCCTATCCACCAAGTGAAGAACCTAGTACAACTCCTAGTTCAGCACTTGTGATTCCTCCTTTAAACAGTTAGTCACCTTCACATTCCACTGAACATGATTGGGAGGCAGATGACTTGATGGATGACTTTCATTTTCCTACTTAGTTTTTTCTTCACATTCATTTTCCTTTTTATTTTCATGTGTGTATCGTTTTCCCCCGTATTGTGTGTTTGATGTTTCCTTCTCTTTGTACACTTCTTCTATGTGTATCTTTATTCTTCTTGTCATGTCTTTTTCTTCTCTTTTGTTTTGCATTTTCCTTTTGGGGATGATGCAAAGTGTAGAGACACCCTATGTCTCTTCCATGTTGACCCAAACAGTCCTTGTCTTTTCACTTTTGTTTTGTGTTTTCCTTTTGGGGATGACGCAAAGCGTAGAGATGCCCTATCTCTCTTCCATGTTGACCCAAACGGTCCTTGTCTTTTTTCTTCTTTTTTTGTGTTTTCCTTTTAGGGATGACGTAAAGCATAGAGACACCCTATGTCTCTTCCATGTCGACCCAAACATTCCTTATCTTTTCGCTTTTGTTCTATGTTTTCCTTTTGGGGATGATGCAAAGTGTTGAGGCACCTTATGTCTCTTCCATGTTGACCCCAAAACCCCCTTTTCTTTTTTCTTTTCCTTTTTTTCTTCATATTTTCTTGTGTTTTTCCTTTTGGGGATGACACAAGGCATTGAGATTGAAATGTCTCCTTCATGTTGACCCAAAAGATTTTTCACTTTTTGTTTTTTTCTTTTTTTCTTGTGTTTTCCTTTTGGGGACAATGCAAAGTGTTGAGACCACAATGTATATTCTATGTTGACTCAAAATGGACTTTCTTTTTCCTTTTTCTTCGCTCTCTTTGTGTCATTCTTCCAATTCTATGTGCTTTGGGGGATGATGACAGTTCTGAGCTCTTTCATACAAAACACTGCAACAATGAACATACTAACTCCAAATCCATAGATCCCTTATGTGTTTGGTGTGCTTTCTTTTCTGGGGGGAAAATCCCTTCTTTTCTTTCTTTTCTCCTCCATCTTGACATGATGCTGCCTAACTTTGAAACATATGACTTGGCATAGAGCTTTCCAAGTCGACTCTCATGTCTTGTTTGCTTTTTTCATTTTCTTTTCTTCTCTACTTTCAAATAATTTCTCACAAAACGATGTGTAGCAATTCCTTTAAAGTGGTGGCATACATTACCATTATTTCATTTGCATTCTTAGCAAATCCTTGTCATTTATGTGATGTTTCTATCTCTTTTTGGATGACATTGGGTGTAATTTCCTTCATAAGTGTGAGCTTTCTTAGCATATTGCATTCCTTTTTGTGGTTTGATGCAATGCACTACATCCCCTACGTGGTGAATATACTATCCTTTGATTGGTCCTCTTTTGGGGACATTAGAGACAATGTTCCCTAAGTGACTGGACTTGCATAAATTGAACAAGACTCCTTTGAACATATTACACATGACATTTTTCCATATTGCATTCCCATTCAGCCACCTTGCATAACACAACTTGCATGCCTATGGAGATATCTTATTTGTTTGGCCATCTTGCATAACAAAACTTTCATGCCTGTGGTGCCATCCTATTTTTATTATCTTATAAAACCTTAAAATGACATTTGCATTTACATTTTATTTGGCTTTGTGGCACCTTGTTAAAGTTATTGAATGGGTATAGATTTGGCATTGTTAAGCAGGAAGCCTAACTAGCAGCATGACTTTCACCCATAGCCACTTTTTGTATGTTTTTGAGTGCATACCAACTAGCATATGTATCTTACTTCTGGGGCTTTCTCACCCCGCAGAAAACTAGTTTCATGGCCCCAAAGTGAGTACACATTCTCTTTTTCAAACAACCAGCCTAGATCTCTTTTCACAACTAGTTGGATTGATGATTGAAGCATCACTCAATTCCTCTCAACACTTTTTTGTTCCTTTGTCTTCATGTTTAGTCTATCATGGGATCTTCATCTTGGGGGCTTGATCATCCCTCTTGTTTTTTGCATTTTATCTTGCTAACATAAGTGCATTTGAACCCTCTTCTCTTTGATGTTCATGACTACTTTAGTGTGACGAAGCAAGTTTCTCTCACTAAAGTGGGGGCTAAATGTATAGTAAAAATATGGACCCTTCCCATTTTCATGGTCTTTTAGGTCTTGTTTCATAGTGTTGGAACTATGTTTCTTTAATTTTATGATGTATCTTGTCTTGAACATGCTTACTTTGGTGTTAAAATTCAAAGCACAACGTCTTGTGAAGGTGTTGTGAAGTGTTGTAAGACATTTATACATTCTTCTAGACTCTATTTAATTCAATTCACCTAAAAACCACCTTTTCACTCATTAACAAGTCCTATTTTGAAGTGTTGTAAAGTCTTGTAACAAGATTTCATGCTTTTCTAGGCATATTTTCACTATTTACACCCTTCTCATGCTTTATTTTGTCTTTTTATGCCCTTATATGCTTATATTAAGTGTATTTTTGGGCCATATCCTGAAAAACAACATTAAACATAACATTATTTTCGATGCTTGGTTTTTGGTCCCAGGTGGGACTCATTCGCCAAGGGTGGCAAATGAGTCCCCCTTGGCCCCAAATTCAAAATATTCAAAATATCTTTCAACATTTTACTCAAATTCACTTCATGTCAACCTGTGATGAGGTATGAACATATACTAAGGCACAAGATTTATATAAAATATGTGATTTTAACCTCATTTTACATCTAACTCATTCAACAAATCTCCTACAATCACCCATTTAATCAAGCAATCAAGCATTTTGCATCTTCAATTCAAGCACTTTCAAGCACTTTGGTGTAGCCATTGACATCACTTCAAGTTGCATATTAAAGGATGTTGTAAGTTTTTAATATTTGCATGTTATTCATTTATCATTTCCTTTAAATTTCATTTATATTTATTGGGTTTGATTACCAAAGTGGTGTTTAACCAAGGAAAAGCCCTATTCACTAACCCCCCAACATTTTCCCCCTTTGTGCATGTGTATTTGCAACTTTGTTTTGTAGATTTAACAGGTTTAAAGATGTTGAAAAGTGGAATTCATGTCAACTCATCTTCTTTTCAAGCATTTTGAGCATTTTCATCCTATTTCTGCAGAGTTGACCCTGACAACCTAATATTCAGACATTACAAAATCTAGAGTAGTAGTTTTGTCTCTTGATTTTATAAAAATATTGGGGAGGACTAACTCACCACCCTTGGCAAATGAGTCCCACTTGAAATTTTAAAAATCTGCATTTTATTAGAAATCAACTTTTGGCTGTCAAAAATTAGTTCCTGACACTTTTTTAATAGTAGGATTGATTCGCCACCCTTGGTGAATGAGTCCCACTGTGAAAAATAAAATAATTTCATCAGCATTCTAGACTCTCTAGAAATCTGACACAACTTCTAGGTGCACTTAGATTTGACCCTGTGCCTTTTGTTATGCATATCTCTTTCTATTTCTTCATCTTTCATAGTTGTTTGCATATCACAGTGTGTTTTCAAAGATAACTTAAATTGCAAATACAATTCAAGCTAGGAAAGGATACCTTTCTAGTTGGAAACATAGTTTTAGTGGTCGAATTTGCAGAGAACTACACTACAACCACAACGTGAAGTGCAGTCACAATATTACAACTCCACACAGGTTTCAGTATTTGTGCACATAGCATTGATTCATGCAGTTGATAGTACAAAGTACCAAAGGAAGGTATTAAGGGAGTATCACTTTTATATTAGTGATGATCACACACATTCTCTAGTGTTCATGCAAGGTTGCTTCTAGATGTTCTACAATGATTTGGAGCATAACATATGGTCGACATATAATATTGTTGGATAACTATGCAACATAGTTCAAGAACTCACCATGTTCTACTAGTTGTGTAGGATGAATGTCATTATAGGTGTTCAAAATATGTTTTCAAATTTTGTGAGGTTGGGCATGGAAAGGGGAGCATGATGGCACATGAGCATGTGTGAAAAGAGCATTAGCACAAGAAGAGTTAAAGTATAAATACAATGTAATGTTGACAGATGCAAAATCAATCGTCGAGTGGTGTAATGCTTTGATGGGTCTAAGTAATGAAGGTGCATCTTTAGTTCATATATTTGTTTAGTTGATGGATGATACTAGCATTCCACCATATGAGGATTGTTGTACACTAATAGGATCGAGTGAGCTACACTCTTTCCTTAGCTCAAATGTGGGTTCATGGGGTATCAATACACGAAATATGGCATATTTTTTTTCTTCATGTACAATGCAAGCCTATGATGATTGTGAGTCCAAGGAGTGGGCTGAGAAATGGTTATTAAGTTATCTTAGCCCACTTCACACATATTACCCTCTGACAACATTGGACTAACACAAATGAATTCATCGGTCGACTTTGACCACATATCAGATCTAGTTCACCAAGGAAATATATCTACTTGCTTATTTTTTGAAATTCTTATTGTTATCTTACTTTTTAGTGTATTTGTAATGTTGACTAGTTTAAATATTTTTGTTACACATCAATGCATGGCATGCTTATGCAATTATTGTAGATGAAGACAATGAAGAGGGAACAAACTATTATTTGTGTCATTGTCTTGAGGCCAAAAAGAAATTGGAAGCCACAGTTATAGATGGAGAAAACATCAAATACCCTATAGGCTTAGTTGTTGTTATTGGAACATGGCTTAGAAGGTACCCACATAAGAGTGTTAAATATTGGTTGTTTGAGGACTTTCACATGCATCAGAAGATTCTTCATTACTCGAACCTTTTCATGGCATCAATGTTTGTTTGACCAAATATGGGAGTAGACCTTTGAACAAGACCTTGAGGAAGGTTCGTGAGTCTAACCATGAGGAAATACTTGAAACAATAAAGAGTAGAGAAAACTTGGATGGCTCGTTGGATTAATTTGTAATTATGAAAATTGGTTATTTTTAATTTATACTTGTATGCACGTTAATTTGTATGATGTATGATGCCAATGTTATGATGCAAATGATATCATCTAATGTTTATTTAATGTATGTAGGTGATTGTTGAAGTTATCATACTTGAAAATGTAGCACACTTTATGTTTAGAACTATGGAAAAGGATACAAAGTTCAATGGTATTTTATTTTTTCTCAAAAAATATGCAAAAAAAATGTAGGATAATCTCAATAGATAAGTAAATTAAGTGGAAGGTTGAATTGTGTTGTTTTTATAATAGGTTACAAGTGTCCAAAAGGTTGGAAAGTAATATTTTGGTTACATTCTATTCATGTTCTATTCATGAGAGGTTGTTGTGTGCAATAGGTATCTTGGAACTCCTAATGAAGATGTGTGGCCAGGAGTGACTGAGTTGAGAGAGTGGCATGCCTATCCTCAATGGAAGCATCGAGATATAAGCCTTGTTGTTCTTGAGTTGGAACCAAATGGCATGGATTTGTTGTCTATATGTGCCTTCCATCTATTTTCATTTCATTTCCATTTTGGATGCTCTTTCTTTTCCTTATTTTACTTTTCCTATTTGTAAGTAACCTACTCAAAATTTATTGGTGTCCCCTTGCAAAAAATGCTGATTTATGAGCCATCCAAGAGAATCTCAGCCAAAAAAGTAATGCAACATCCTTATTTTAATGATCATGACAAATCTCAATTATGATTTTAAGACATTATAAAAGTGTGTGTGAAGCTTAGCAAAGGAATTTCAAGTTATTCATTTGAATTTAACCTTATCATGAGCACCTATCATTTAGACATTATAAGAGCATCTTGAATTTCAAGTTATTCTATTCATGAGAGGTATTGTGTGCAATAGGTATCTTGGAACTCCCAATGAAGATGTATGACCAAGAGTGACTAAGTTGAGAGACCAGCATGCCTATCCTCAATGGAAGCACCAATATTTATGCCTTCCTATTCCCAAGTTGGAACCAAATGGTGTGGATTTGTTGTCTATAAGTCCCTTCCATCTATTTTCATTTCATTTCTATTTTGGAGGCTCTTTCTTTTTCTTCTTTTTCTTTTCCTATTTCTAAGTAAACTAATAAAAATTTATTGGTGTCTCCTTGTAGAAAATTTTGATATATGAGCCATCCAAGAGAATCTCAGCCAAAAAAGTAATGCAACATCCTTATTTGGATGATCTTGAAAAATCTCAATTCTATTTTGAAGCCACTATAAAAGAACATGTGAAGCTTAGCGAGGGAATCTCAAGTTATTCATTTTAAGTTAACCTCATCATGAGAACCTATGATGTAGACATTATAATAGAATATCAAATGTATTAGTGACATTGTAAAAAAATTATGAAAACAGAGTACCTAAGACATTGTGCCTACAAGTACAATCACTTGTGTTTCAGAACGGTGTATGTCCCTTCCATCTATTTTCATTTCATTTCCATTTTGGAGGCTCTTTCTTTTTCTTCTTTTACTTTTCCTATTTCTAAGTAAACTACTAAAAATTTATTGGTGTCTCCTTGTAGAAAATTTTAATATATGAGCCATCCAAGAGAATCTCAGCCAAAAAAGTAATGCAACATCCTTATTTTGATGATCTTGACAAATCTCAATTCTATTTTGAAGCCACTATAAAAGAACATGTGAAGCTTAGCGAGGGAATCTCAAGTTATTCATTTTAAGTTAACCTCATCATGAGCACCTATGGTGTAGACATTATAAGAGAATATCAAATGTATTAGTGACATTGTAAAAAAATTATGAGAACAGAGTACCTAAGGCATTGTGCCTACAAGTACAATCACTTGTGTTTCAGAACGGTGTATGTCCCTTCCATCTATTTTCATTTCATTTCCATTTTGGAGGCTCTTTCTTTTTCTTCTTTTACTTTTCCTATTTCTAAGTAAACTACTAAAAATTTATTGGTGTCTCCTTGTAGAAAATTTTGATATATGAGCCATTCAAGAGAATCTTAGCCAAAAAAGTAATGCAACATCCTTATTTGGATGATCTTGAAAAATATCAGTTCTATTTTGAAGCCACTATAAAAGAACATGTGAAGCTTAGCGAGGGAATCTCAAGTTATTCATTTTAAGTTAACCTCATCATGAGAACCTATGATGTAGACATTATAAGAGAATATCAAATGTATTAGTGACATTGTAAAAAAATTATGAGAATAGAGTACCTAAGGCATTGTGCCTACAAGTACAATCACTTGTGTTTCAGAACGGTGTATCTCCCTTCCATCTATTTTCATTTCATTTCCATTTTGGAGGCTCTTTCTTTTTCTTCTTTTACTTTTCCTATTTCTAAGTAAACTACTAAAAATTTATTGGTGTCTCCTTGTAGAAAATTTTGATATATGAGCCATCCAAGAGAGTCTTAGCCAAAAAAGTAATGCAACATCCTTATTTTGATGATCTTGACAAATCTCAATTCTATTTTGAAGCCACTATAAAAGAACATGTGAAGCTTAGCGAGGGAATCTCAAGTTATTCATTTTAAGTTAACCTCATCATGAGAACCTATGATGTAGACATTATAAGAGAATATCAAATGTATTAGTGACATTGTGAAAAAATTCTTAGAACAGAGTACCTAAGGCATTGTGCCTACAAGTACAATCACTTGTGTTTCAGAACGGTGTATGTCCCTTCCATCTATTTTCATTTCATTTCCATTTTGGACGCTCTTTCTTTTTCTTCTTTTACTTTTCCTATTTCTAAGTAAACTACTAAAAATTTATTGGTGTCTCCTTGTAGAAAATTTTGATATATGAGCCATCCAAGAGAATCTCAGCCAAAAAAGTAATGCAACATCCTTATTTTGATGATCTTGACAAATCTCAATTCTATTTTGAAGCCACTATAAAAGAACATGTGAAGCTTAGCGAAGGAATCTCAAGTTATTCATTTTAAGTTAACCTCATCATGAGCACCTATGATGTAGACATTATAAGAGAATATCAAATGTATGAGTAACATTGTAAAAAATTTGTGAGAACAAAGTACCTAAGGCATTGTGCCTACAAGTACAATCACTTGAGTTTCAGAACGGTGTATGTCCCTTCCATCTATTTTCATTTCATTTCCATTTTGGAGGCTCTTTCTTTTTCTTCTTTTACTTTTCCTATTTCTAAGTAAACTACTAAAAATTTATTGGTGTCTCCTTGTAGAAAATTTTAATATATGAGCCATCCAAGAGAATCTCAGCCAAAAAAGTAATGCAACATCCTTATTTTGATGATCTTGACAAATCTCAATTCTATTTTGAAGCCACTATAAAAGAACATGTGAAGCTTAGCGAGGGAATCTCAAGTTATTCATTTTAAGTTAACCTCATCATGAGCACCTATGATGTAGACATTATAAGAGAATATCAAATGTATGAGTGACTGTAAAAAATTTGTGAGAATAGAGTACCTAAGGCATTGTGCCTGCAAGTACAATCACTTGAGTTTTAGAACGGTGTATGTAGCATATTAGACAATTGTAGGACAAACAGAAGAATTAGGAAAGCCAAATAAATCTCATTTTATTGTAAACATAATATTATTAATAGAGTGAGTGTAATAACAATTGATGGTTACTAATCATTCTTTTTCTTCTTTTATTCTCTCCCTATTATAACTAGCACCAATTGACTAACTTATTATAATTTACTTCATTTATTAAAACAAATCAACCTAATGATTATATATCAATATCAATATAGCATATAATATATTCAAATAAACATTTGTAATGATATTTACTCAAATTTTTTAATTTATTGCTTCCCTCACACATTTGTAATTCATGCAACGTAATCCCTTAATAGTCCAAATTATAAAAGGGTAGCAATTTTTGATGACTTCTTACCCGGATACCATGTCAGTTATAGGAATTCCATATGAGGCATCAGGATCATGTAGGACACCTCTTCAATAACCTCTCTTGGTTTTTGTTATCTCAAAGTCATTTTTCCATGGTGTCCAGTTTTGACTTGATGGAAAAAGTGTCAAATACAAGTAGTGTAAAGTTGTAAAGTGGTGCAACTTTCATTCTACAACTTGTGTGACCAAACATAATAATCTAACGCATCTGGATGGGTACATTTATGCTAGCCATGGTCCTATTTTTCACCCAAACATGTCGAATCAATCTGAGCTATGTTCAACTAGCTCGATCCCTTAAGGGTCGAAAGTGCAAAAGGGATGCAATCTTTGACAGACTATTACTCAGAAACTGTGACACTTACAAACTTTGGGTTTGATCCTATGGGATTGTGTTGGGACCCTCTACAATAACCTCTCTTTTTTTTTTTTTTTTATCTTAGAGTCATTTTCTCATAGTCTCCAATTTTCACTTGATGGAAAAAGTGTCAAATGCAAGCAATGTAAAGTTGTGAAGTGGTGCAACTTTCATTTTGCAACTTGTGTGACCAAATGGACTATTCCAATGCATCCAGATGGGTACGTTTACACTAGGAATGGTCCTCTTTCACATCCAAACATGTTGAATCACTTTGAAATACGTTCAACTAGCTTGATCCCTTAAGGGTCCAAAATGCAAAAGGGCAACAATCTTTGACGGGCTATTACTCGAAAATCGTGACACTTACAAACTCTTTGTCTGAGCCTACAGGATCATGTTGGGCCCCTCTACAATAAATTTTCTTATTTTTTGTTATCTTGGAGTCATTTTATCGTGGTGTCTAGTTTTCACTTGATAGAAAAAGTGTCAAATGCAAATAGTGTAAAGTTGCAAAGTGGTGCAACTTTCGTTCTGCAATTTGTGTGATGAAATGAAGTATTCCAACACATCTCAATAGGTAGTTTTATGCTAGGAATACTTATCTTTTGCACCCAAACATGCTGAATTAGTTTGGGATACATTCAACCAGATCGATCCCTTACGATGGCATGCAAAACAATCGAAAAGAGAAAAATTCACACAATAGTTGAGAAGTTTGAGTTTTCCACACAAAAAGCATACGATCATCTTCAAGTATAGCAAGCACAAGATATTTTTTAATTATCCTCCTTTCCCTTACAACAATATACAACCAATTGTAAATGCGTACAATGGTGGAACTTGGAAACATTTTATTTTTCCTCAATTAACAGCTTTGGTTGTGAAGCATTTTGTCATTTCATTTGAAATTATTTTCTATGCTTGAAAATTGGAATCTAAGAGAAACAAGTGATTCTCTCACATTCATTTATTATTTGGTCTGATAAATAAAGTTTCCACCCTTGAGTCTATTTCTTATTTGTATTATAAATTATAAAGCTTTCTCCCAAGTCCATTTCCTATACAAGAAATAATATTGAAAAAGGTTGGCATATACATCTTTTGACGTGTTTATATGGTGATGGATCAAGAACATAACAATTCATTCTATAATGTGGGGATTGTGCTTTGAAAATGTTTAAAGACTATTCAAGATAAATGTTTGTATGATAATGTGTCAAGAAGTTAACTACTCATCATCTACTATGAATATTATGTTTTGCAAGTTTTGTGAAGATTATGTATCCTTTGCTTAATTGTGTTGTTCCAATCAAAAGATTAAATATACTAGAATATTTTTATGAAACATCTCATGGAATACCAATTGAATTTTTTTTTTCTTTTAGATAAAGAATTTGATGGAACTCTTTGAATTAAAATAAATTGAGATATGTAAGAGCAAGGGAGCATTAAAATACATTGCTCAAGGATCTTAAATAATCCTTCTCTCCTGTTGCAATATTTGGTGAATTATTGCTTTCAAAGTATTGGGAATGCTTTTCCTATTTTCTAGTTGGAATTTTCCATTCTAGAAGGCTCATCTCTTGATATATATTATACTCATTCTTAATCAATTATCAAATTAATAATCAATGCAATTATTTACATTTAATATTTTATTTTCAATTTGTGTAATTTTGTAATTTGTAACTCTACTAGTATTCCTAGAAATATTGAAGTTTTTTAACATCAAATAATAAAGTTGTTTAGCATCAATCAATAAATATTCAAGACAAACTATGAAGGACAACAATGCTGAATGCTAGGGCTAATCAATTAATAAGTATACACATAAATAAGTCAAGCATACATGTGAATAAGGGAAGCACAAGTACTCAAAACCATCTAAGTCTTGAAGTATACACACAAATACACAATATACACAAATGAATATAAAGTATATGCATGAATACAAGGTATATGCATGAAAACACATAAATCCTAAAGTATACATTGGAATACATGTAAGTCACAAAGTATACATGTAAGTTGTAAAGTATACACTTGAATACATGTAACTCATATCTATTGAACCATGGATTTACAATGCAAATATGGAAACCATCGATAAAAAGATTTGTATTTGTTGGAAAAAAAGGACAAACAACTAAGAGGTGGGGTGAATCAGTTGTCACAGAAAATTAAACTTTTCCTACTTATCTTAACTTTAATCTTAGATCTGATGAATAAGAAATTAACACATCAGAGAGACAAATAACACCAAGATTTCTTACGTGGAAATCCTATTAGGGGAAAAACCACGATGGATGTTAGTCCACAAGATTATACTCTACTAGAAGTATAAAGAGAAATAATATGGGGAATGCACATGCATTCAGACACACTGCCTAGAGCTCACTGCTCAAATACAAGAGAGGACTCACTATCCAACAATATAGAATAGGATTAAAATCCAACAAATACGAACTGAGAAAATAGCTTCTGCACAAGCCTAATTATAGTTCCAATTACGCTCAAAAACCTTCTTCACACTTTATTCAACATTCTTCACTCTCTGCTCAATAATCGAATGATAGAAACTCTATTCACACATTTAAACTTTCTATGGCATACATTCGCACTCATGCACACACTAACATTGCTCAACCAATCTCTCTTATATATCCACTACATGGGATTTCATCACAACTTAGTCGGCTAGAAGAAATAAAACATATTTTCAATGTCAGCCCAAATTTACAAATAAATTTCCAATGTAAATCCACCAAGGTCGGCCACAACATAGTGGAGACCCAAATTAATGTCTCCAACACAAAAATTCATTAATTAATTTTTCCACAAAGATCCACAACATGGTATCACTAACATGTCAGCCAAGAACATGAAAAAATGAACATGCACAAAAGATCTTCAACCATGAGCTCTCTGAGTAATGTGGACATACCACAAAGATAGAGAATGATCTAGAGATATCCAAGAACACAAAGAAACAATAGAGAAGAATCTGTAACAATTGAAATTACTAGAATAACTCAATCTTCATTCAGGAACATTGACAGAGACCACAAAAACACTGTCAGACCACAACACACTCGAAACTTCATGCAGACCTCTAAAAGTTCTGGTAGATGATCTAGAAACATTCAACAATAAACCCTTTAATCCACACCAACTAATCATCAAAATATAGAACATGACACCTTAAAGACCTACATAGTTCCACTAGGAACCTAGAACACTTCCTTTTACAAATTTCTCAATATCCTTGACATATACAACCTCTAGTACACCAAATGCTAATAGTGTTGACATCAATGACAACCACATATTAGAAACCATATCCACAACATCCAACAATCTCCCCCTTTGGCATTGATGGAAACACATGATGTGAAAAATACCATCAACTAAACACACTGACTTTTTTTGCACTTCTCTTGAAAAGATTTTTCACAGTAAACTTCTCCCCCTTTGACATCAATGGAAAAGGTAACAATGACCTTTCCAAATACATGCTCTGAACAACATATCTGTACATCTGAATACTCCCCTTGTGTAGCAGCCATGAAAACATCAATCCAGATCAAAATATAGCAATGAAGTTCACAAATTGAAGCAAGGAAATGCATCTTTTATTTCTTATCAGGAGGGGTAACTACTTATAGTATTCCTCTGAGATAATCAAAAGTATCCTTTGGAAATGGCTTAGTAAATATATCTACATGTTGTTCTTTGGTAGGCACATACTCCAGTCTAACTTCCACTAGTAGAATTTTCTGAATAAATGACTATGTGACTAAAACTTTTAGTCACATGACTAAAAATTTTAGTCACGTGACTAACACTAATAGTATTTGGGAAATAAATGACTAATTTGGTCATTTATAAGTGACTAATTTGGTCATCGGGTAAAATCACAACTAAAAGACTAAATAAATGAATAATATCAGACAAATAAAAATGATTAAATAAATGACTATTACTCCTCTATTCTTTTTTCTTTTGAATTTGATTATAATCCATAGAGCTTAATCCCTCCTCATGGGACCCCTACCTAAGTGGGCCATTTGGCCGCCTAGGTTGCTTGGTGCACCAAAACTACCTATTGCGTGGAAGGCATTGCCTCTCAGTGCAGTCTTAAGGCCTTCACATATTTTATAAAAAAAATTAACATTTACATTCTTTAACTTTTATTACTCATTATGTTAATGAAGCATTGATGTTTTTAACTATGATTTGAAGTGAGTTTGATTTTCCTATTGTGTTAGGATGTCAAATGTATCAAAGAGAAATTTTGGTCAATTTCACTAATAAAATATGATTCAAACAATCCAATTGTATTTTGAGGGCTATCTTGCAAACACTTCATTTAAATAATAGATATATATTATCAATTATTTCAATCCATTTGAATGGATCATTTAAGGAATCAAGAATCAATAGTGCTACTCCCATAGTCCAACATAATGAGGTCAAAGAGGAAGAATTTTAGGGAGCCCTAACTTCACCACACCTAAGGCCAAGGGTGAAAAGTATGTTAGGGAGGCCTAATCTAGATTTTTCTAAGTTTATTTCATTCCATTATTTAGCACTTATTATTAATTTTTTAAGCTAGCCACATGCAACTAGAGTTTTTAGCACATCCATGCACAAACACATACTCTCTAACATATTAACATACATATAGTTTTCTATCGGCACAATCCTTGAACCTCCTTTAGGTGCAAGTGTTAGTATATATTCATCTTTATATATAGAATTGTCTCCCCCTTGATCTTTCTTTCTTTTTCCTAATCTCTTCAAAGATCAACTAAACTATCAATTTAATTTGTTCTATATAATAATATATTAATTATTAATTATAATAATTTTATATTTATATTTAATATTTTTTATTATAAAATACAATATATAATAATAATATAACCTATATATACTATTAAATTAATAATAAATATAATTATACTAGATATAAATTAATATTATTACTATTATATTAAATAAATATAATATATTAATTATATTTTATATTATATATATTATATTAATTTTTTATGATTAAACTAATTTTAAATGTTCATCATTTTTTGCCTTTTTTTTTGTTGCTTTTCAGCATTTTGTGCTAGTTTTCCCGCCACTATTGGTTCTCGCTCCTCCAAACTCTTCCTAGCTAGTATTGACCTTTCACTTCTCCAATTTGGCGAGATGCAGCCTAAAATAAGGTTCAAAGCGATAGGTTTAAAATGAAAATTACTGCCAAGTTCCTAGTAATGTGCACATTTAGGTTTTGACATTACGACATTTTTACCCTACACAGTTTAGTATACAACATTTTCTACTAATGCAAATTTCTTTTACGGATGTCCATACCCTATTCCAAAGCTCCCTTCAAAGCTCCCATTTTCACGTAGGGAGGATGCTTGCAAAGGCGGGTGGGACGCTGGAAATGACTTTGCTTCCCCAAACTCTTCCTCTCTGGTATTGACATTTCAGTTCTCCAATTTGGCGAGCTGCAACCATCTAAGTAAGTTCTTAAACCCTAATATTGTCAAAGCTTGAATAGATTGAAGCAACAATTTATGTGTGTAATTATTAGGGTTTAAGCAATTTTCATTTACTGTGAATAGATTAAAGGTTGATGATTTGGCCTTTACACCCACTCATTTCATTTTCTTAATTTTTTCTAATACACACTATGTAATGCTAAGAAATGTCTATAAATACCCTACATACATTGTCATGTTGATGGATGTGTTTATGGTTTATTTAGTAAATTAGTAGTTTTGATGAACTTACGCACATTATTATGGCCATCATACCTTTTCTACATTTGGGTATGTTGTGATTTTTGTTACTTGATGATATTTTCTTGATTTCCTTAAAATGAATATGGAGTTCCAGTGTTTCTTTTTGAATAAAATCATATCACTTTTGATTCTAATTTACAAAATTCTACCTAAAAGATGAAGAATATACAAGTTACGAATTTTTATTATCTGAATGATAATGATATAGATTATACTTTTTCAAAAAAAATGTCAATGATGAATGTAATCTGTTGTGACGGAGGATTGATCCAATGTTGAAATCCAAACACTTTTCAGGGCAAGACAACACCCTTTATTAGGGAATAAAAATAGGGCACACACTGTATAGTAGTGGCCATGGTGGCAACAATAGCTGCAAACACGAATATGTCTGGTCCATCTTTAGAGCTTTCTACAAGCAATTCTTGTGGCTTTGCTTTTTAACTCCATGATTTTGAAGTTTTAGTAGCTATAGTTGCTTTTTAACTCCATTATTTTGAAGTTAGTAGTTGTAGTTGATTGTTGGTCTAAGGCTAAACCACCTTTATTTTGTTTAGTCAAAAAGTTGAAAATGGTGTCTAAAGTTACATTCAGCAATGTTTCCCTTAAAGAAAAAAGCCTTGGATTTTTTTATAAAGTGTATGGGTCTTTGGCTAAGGCCTAAAAGCATGAATAATTTAACTCTTCTCCATTAGGAACTTCTATTGAAAGGTAGAATGAACATTTGGTTTCATGGAGAAAGTTTCCATAACTTATTTTTAGCCAAAAGAGGACATAGATTTGATTTCTAGAAGTGGCCCATATTTTATAGAAGTAAGAGGATTATATTTTAGAACATTGGTCCATGGATTTTAATCCTACTAAAGATATGTCCAATGTAGGTCATGTTTGGGTGAAACTTCCCCATCTTCCTCTAATTTTTTAGGATGACAAATCTTTACTACAATTGGTAACACTTTGGGCCACTTCATCGATAAGGCTGAGCCAAAAGAGAACTCTAGCATGTAATAAATACACATATATGCAAAAATTTGATAATGATCTTATTCCCTTCTAATGTAATAAATGCCATGAGTATGGTCAGTTTGGTTCGGACTCCAAAAAAGATCAGAATATGCTTCAAGCACCCAAAAGTTCCTAACACACCTTCATTACAACCAAAGGAAAAATACATCTTCAACAAAGAAATAGTCAATGAAATTAGGGTATCAAATAGGGTCAAACTATTGTTGTTTCAAATATGTTTGAAATATTGGGAGGGAATACTTAGGCCCTTCAAAATGGGAAATGAGCAATCAATTTGAAGTCAATTCGAGGGAAGTACAAAGGGTTGTAGGGCAACAATGCTCTTTAGAGGGAGCAGAAATATAAAACTATCACATTGAAGTTCATTTGAGACAAAATAAGGAGGTAGGACAATTGAAAATATCCAATAAAAAATAAGTGGTTCTTCCAAAGAATTGTCACATTACCACAAAACTAAGTTGTAAAGCATCCTTAATCCCAATGTAATCTAGACAAGGGTGAGGACTCGCCAATTGTGTTGTTTTATTTTGGGTTGTGTGTGTACATGTGTGCTTGTGTGTATGAAGACAATTAAGGTAATGATCATTGATGAACTTGGCATATTTTATTTTACATGGATTGGGGAATTATCATGTCAATTATGGTTATAATTGGCTAAATTGAACATGTACAACTATATTTATGACTAATCTCTAGACTAATATTTATTTGTTGAAATTTGAGATAGTATCATAGAGAAAATTCAAAGGTAGCAATCGTATCATAGAGAAAGATGACAAAATACTTGACATTTAAAATTCAATAAAATTCACATTACCAACAGCATTAAAAATAAAAGCATTTTAATATCTACACTGCCATCATTTAACTAAAAAGTAGGTTTTCTTATGCTACTACTCTACACACATACAACGCTTGAGCAACAAGTACTAGGCATTTTCCCAACAAATGGTTGTTTCACTTGAGCCTATGCCTATATATTTTCAAATAATTTTCTTTGAAGACTCTTTTATGGAAGCTACATAAAATCACTTTCTTCTTGAGATCAGGTAACTAAGAGACAAGTAGATGTACATATGTTGCCTTATTGACCTTCATAAAACCTCATATATCCCCAACAAAATAATCTCTCAACAATCTCATAAGCAAGCACGTACATTTGCATGTGGAAACTAGTATGATCCAATGGCACTAATTGCTACCATAAAATGGGAAGATACTATTGGAGCCCAAGATATAAATATCTATATATAAGGAAATAACGGTGTCCTCATTACAAAGAGGTTCATCCCCTTGTAGAGAATGTGACAGATGTAACTGACAGTAATCTAATATAATACACTACTAAGTCATTAGGGTGACTTTATTACAAAATGTAAACCTGATATTCTAACACCTTCTCTTAAGGCTTATAGTTCTTAAGGATTATAGTACTAAAAGCGAAAACATAAATTAATAGAGAATAAAGTATAACTACATATTGTTCAAAAGCTTTCTTTGTAAAAATAATTCTTGGACTAAATAGAACTCCATTAAACTACCTCATAAGCTGAATTCTTGAGTTACCGAATTCCACCTTCCCAAACTCCCAAATTATTGGACAACCATCCATCTTGCACTATATCCATAGTGCTCTGTCAATTTATCTCATAAGGGTATAATTCCCAAGATTCACAAATTCTATCAAGGCAGCCATCCATACTGAGCTTCATCTACATTCTAGATCCCTTCTTGTCTTCAAAGTGTGGGTTTCTTAATAATATGAATTCTTCATCAATGAATTCTCCACCACTATCAGCATCCAATGCAGCTTCTCAAACAATCTACCATAGTAAATGCATACCATATTATAGACACACATAATGGAGAATAAGTTCGTTAGTAAGATCTCCCCATTGCTTCTTGCTCCATTTCATCCACTTTATGCTTTACTTTATTACTTTTTCCCTAAATGTTATGCCCATCTATGTTGAGATTCTTTGTGCTTATTTATCTATTTATCTAATGTCCTTACACTTTGACCTCTTGTTTATGAAATATTTGTTGTCTTTCTTATCATCATTTCATCATCTTATTTATTATTGTTTATGATTAATTATGCGTCTTTCCCATTTCACTTTGAATGCAGTGTTTTATGCTTTATTTTTCGCACTTCCTTTGTCATTTTTTATGATTAGTACCTATGCTTTCTTTATGTATCACTTTCAAATTTACTTATGTTCCTTTTTTTTTCTACATATCTCACCACTCTTTGGTTGTTCACTTATTTTTTGTTCACATGTTTCTATTATCTTATCTCTATGTGCTATGACCACCGTGATCTCTATGTCAATCTTTATCAAGTTTCATGATTACTTATCTTATTTTTATCTTGCATGCATACTTATGACGTCATGCCTATGCTTCAATGCTTATGCTACATGCCTTATGATCTATTATCATCTTATGATTACATATTTGAGACCCATGTCATGGGCTTATCCCATTAATATTCTTATGTTCTTCTATCTTGCCTTCGGGGCCATCTATTATCTCATTATCTTGCTCACATCAGAGGAAAACATTTTTACATGTATTTAACACATATATCCTACTTATATGTGCTTACATGCTTATCCTTTGCCTTGATTACATATTTGATACAAGTACATGAAATGCATCTTGCCTTTAGGACTGGCCTTTTCCTTTATGATTTACCCATATCAGGGCACCCTTTTGCATTGATTCCTATCTTCAACTTATACTTTTTACATGTTTTTAAATGATTAAGCATTTTTACATGCCTACACATTATGAGAATTATTTTATGTTTTTTATCATTACCATCATCCTGCATCATTTTCCCCTATCCTTCTTTTCATGGTCAAGATTTCAAAAAATGACTTGTATTCAGATGGAGCTTCATTACATTGCATGCTCGCATCACACAAAGATCTATCCCATTAACACATCACATTGAGTCATATCGCATCATATACCACATTGGGTGGAACCTTACAACATGGATGTATTGCATGTGCCATATTGCATTACCACAATATAGAGTTCTATTGCATCATTTTCCATATAGGCAGAATTTTCTAACCTTTCTCTCTCCACATTTTCCTGATTGTCATTTTCTTCAAGCAGTAAGCTCTGCAGATATGAGTCAAACTCATGTTATACAATAGATAGAGTAAGAGTTGATTTGCAATATGGGTCATATCAGCTATTTGGGAATGCATTTTTGTAATGCATTTGCACAAATTGGTGAGATAGACAGACCAAAACATGCTTTGTAATGGATGAATTGGTGATATGAATTTGTTTTGTTATAAATAGACAAGTTTATGCTTCTTTCATGCATTTAAGTGGAGTGTATTTATTGTGAATAGATTGAAGCTACAACTGTAGGGAGAATGTTGCAATAACTCATTGACAGATAGGAAAAACATCATTTCTGGAGAAATAACTAATATGATATGATTCACACATTATTTTATTTTTGTCAATCTGGATGATATGATTTCCAATAAATTTTTTGGGTTTGATAATTAATCAAGCAAGTCCATGCAAATATTCAAGCATAATTTTTTTGCATACAAATAGATACTCTAAGTAAAAATAATAATTTTAGTTTTCCTCAAGAAAAAATCAACCACAAACACAGGATCAATAATGTTCAGCAAATTATATAAAACTATTGGCTTATTCCTTGCAGCTCCCCTGGCTGCAAGTGCTAGTTATAATTTGTTTCAGACATGCATTTCTAACTGAAGGAACTTTTGCATGAGGGAAATCTTATGTGCTTATGCATATACTAACTTAAATATTACTATTTTGCAGTGCTTACATTTGAAAGCAATTTGAGCAATCATGACAGGGCAGTGGTGCATCAAGTGAGTGCAAAAATGGGTTTCAAATCTAAAAGTTCTAGGTGTGTATCTTTCAGACCTTTATGATTTATTCATTAGTATTTTTCTCCTATCATTTCTCCATACCAATCAAATTTATTCTAGTAGATCATGGGGAATGTTTGGGTTACAACTATGTAATTATAGCATGTGCACTTATAGGTATAATCTAACATTTTGAAGCTTAAATATCATCAAATTCATGTTATAGTTTCCACTTGGGATCTAGTGTAATTTGTAGAAATTAAGATGTGTACCTCAAGATGTTGTGGTTTTCATAATCATAGATTATAACAATTATTCCTTCTTGTTCTTAATATAATTTATTCTAATATCCAATCATAATTCAATCTGGTATCAGTGAAATTTGATTATTATGTTCTTATGTTCTAAAAAAAGAAGAGACTACACTCTCTTCATGAAACTTGAGTTATTTATGATACAAATGTTTTAGAGAAGAACATAAGTTGCAACATTTTTAGGATCCAACTAAAAAAGTAGTGTTGTCGGAAATACTTAGCCTATATTCATATATGATCCACATGTACCAAAGATTTAACTAGCATCTTAGTAATAATGTTTAGGGTGTCCTCAATATAGCCAGCATGGGCACGAAGGTCAACCATGCACACCTAATGATCAACTATATATGTAAATTGTAATGCAATAAGGGTTATTGATGTGTGAGGTATGTGCAGCCCTCATCCACTAAACCTGAGTGCATTCACCTAGAACCCAATCTGAAATTGATTCCATTGAAAACCTATTTCAGCTGCAACACTTGAATATAATAGAGTGTGGAGGTTTAAATAAGCTCCCTGATTCCATTGGCAAGCTATCACAACTGCAACACTTGAGCATAGAAGGGTGTAAAAGTTTAAATAACCTCCTCGATTCTATTGGCAACCTGTTGCAGCTGCAACACTTGATCATAGAAGATTGTAGAGGTTTAAATAACCTTCCTTATTCCACTGGAAACCTGTCATGTCTGCAGTACTTGAAAATAGTAAGTTGTAGAGGTTTAAATAACCTCCCCAATTCCATTTTCAACCTATCACAAATGTAGCACTTGAACATAATAGGAGGTTTCAAAGGTTCAAATAACCTCCTTGATTCTATTGACAATCTATTGCAACTGCAACATTCAAAACTAAAATATTGTCATTGTTTAAATAACCTCCTTGATTCCATTGGCAACCTATCACAGCTGCAACCTTGAACATAGAAGGGTGTGAACGTTTAAATAACCTTCCTAATTCCATTGGCAACCTATCACAACTGCAACACTTGAACATGGTAAGGTCTATAGATTTAAATAACCTCCCTCATTCCATTGGCAACCTACCACAACTGCAACACTTGAACATAGAAGACTATAGAGGTTTAAATAACCTTCCTGATTCCATTGGCAACCTGTCACATCTGCATCACTTGGAAATAAAAAGTTGTAGAGGTATCCAACTTTGTGTTTTGGTTGTAAAATCTATTATGGGAATATTGTGTAGAGTCTTTTCCTTTCATTAGGTTCCTTTTGTTTATGTTCTTCTTTCTTTGAGTGTTTATATGGTTTACAAGAAAATTTATTGTATTCATCTTTCCCATCTGTACTAGCTCATTAGAATGGGAAGTGTATAATGTGACTATGATCATGCCACATGTACATGGAAAGATCAATACATAATATTTTTAGGAAGCTCTTGACTCTAGACTTGTAGTAGGGCCATCTTTCTTTTAAATAAAAAGTTACAATGCATTGAAATAAAATTTGAAGGAAGTGAAATTATTTGATTGCTTTAAAATAGTGGATAAGGATCACAAGAACC
>VDFB02363142.1:0-43518 GCA_007258455.2 Sequoia sempervirens
GGTCTTAAGGGGATGTCTAAAGGGGTCATAATAGAACGTGTTAATTAAGGGATGTCTAAAGGGGTCATAATAGAATGTGTTAACTAAGGGGATGTCTTAAGGGGTCTTAAGGGGATGTCTAAAGGGGTCATAATAGAACATGTTAATTAATGGGATGTCTAAAAGGGTCATAATAGAATGTATTAAGGGGATGTCTTAAGGGGTCATAATATGTCTTAAGGGATGTCTAAAGGGGTCATAATAGAATGTGTTAATTAAGTGGATGTCTTAAGGGATGTCTAAAGGGGTCATAATAGAATGTGTTAATTAAGGGGATGTCTTAAGGATGTCTAAAGGGGTCATAATATAACATGTTAATTATGTGGGATGCCCAGCATCATAATAGAATGTCTTAAGGATGTCTTAAGGGGTTATAATATGTCTTAAGGGGATGTCTAAAGGGGTCATAATATAATGTGTTAATTAAGGGGATGTCTTAAGGGGTCTTAAGGGGATGTCTAAAGGGGTCATAATAGAACATGTTCATTAAGGGGATGTATAAAAGGGTCATAATAGAACAATAATGTATGCATGATATTTAGTGATTATAGAATTAGACATAAAGTTTCAAAGTAGGAAAAAATGCACATTTAACAAAAAAAATATATAGAATATATATTTGATACATAGAAGTACACAGAGTATGTTTAGTTCTGTAAGTATGTACATATATGTCATCTCAAAACAATGTTTACAAAATTTAGATATGCCATCTCAAGAAAATCTCAAACTCGTGCCTAGAATGTGGTAGGTCTTCACACCACCTGATATATAAAAGGTACAAGCAATATCAATGAAATCATCAAAGCATACATATTTTAATTTATATAAAACTATCTATATGTACATAACTCAAGTACCTGCATTTAAAAGTATTCGAGGTTGAATGCAGGCATCCTCTCCTTTTTGTTTTAAAGTATGAGATCAATGCAATGATGGCTTTAGGATACAAAAAATGACAACAAATCAATTTTAACTATTTATGTCCAAGCAATATCAATATGTAATAAAAACATGTATTTAAATATAGTTTAACTAATAATTACTTGTTTTTACCAAGTATTCCATGTTGTCTACGTTGAATTTGCATAGACTAGATCCTTTTTGTGATTATGCCTTTAGGATATATAAAAGAACAATTTAAATCAATTTCAACTAATAACACACTTGACCAATGTCGAAACATGTATTTAATGTATTTAAAAGGACAAAATAAAACCCAAACTATATTTACCTGTATTTACTTAGTCCATTGTACCATCTGCATCCTCTCTTTTTTGCAATGCATCTATGATTGCCTCATGCTCTTCCATAGAAATTGACCATATCACCTTTTTTGAAGGTCTTCCACGATACCACTCTAGTTTTATATTTGTTGCCATCACCAAATGTGAATAATGTATACTATTTTTATGTGTTTCCATAGTCTTCAATGCGTGTAGACCATTCTTTCTCAAGTATTTTCAGAGCTGCGCCAACAACCACCACCTGATCCTATTGGAAAACATGTCTAAAACCACCATCAAATAACTTCAAATTCTACTTAAGGGATCAAAGACTTGTTCTAAAAAAAATTGCTTAAGGGGACGAAACTTGTTATCAAAATTGCCTGCATGAGGTGTCTTAAGGATCATCAGACTGCTTGATAATGAAAGCCATCATCATCTTCTCTCGAGGTGTTAACAACTTATGTTTAGTTTCCACACAATCCAGCCAACCAATATTATGTTTGCTCTTCATTCCCCTCAGGTGCAATAACTACATACACATGTCCTGCCAACAAAATTTGATTTAATAACTTGTGCATATCCATATAACTAATTTAGTATTAAAAAATAACTTAATAAAGAAAAATAAAATTAAATAAATTAAATTAAAATTACCTTCTTGTACAAGGTCTTAAACACGATCATAATCTTCAGATGCAAACAATTGATCATTTTTTTCAATAGTTATTTCATATTGATTATGTGCTTCTACAAGTGTCAACGATCTTTACGCTAATCGCTCAACCCATTCGTATTTTCACAGCTTCCCAATTCTTTTTGAGATACAAAATGGTAAAACATGCAAGCTCCTCGTCCAAATAGTCCATGTGCTTGCTCGTCGCGACTCCTAAATGAATGCCATTTAGTAGATCCAATTAATTGTCTCACAATCAACTCTAGATACAAATGTTTTCTTCCACCAACCAAAAAGAATCGATGAACTGTAGAGTAATCACCGAACCAAAAAGTGCATAATTTTCTATTACACCAATCCACAATCTCATGTGCATTTTAAAATTTTACTGAATCCTCGAATTTTAATTGTTCTCTAGCAAGAATTCTTTTGACACACGCACCAGCTCCATCATGTTCTCCTTTACCATGCCCAGCTTCAAAAAAACTCCATATATGTTGGACATTAAGTTCCTTGTGAACCCTACTTAACCAATAGAACATTCTAGCATTTTTGAACTGCCCCATACAATTACCTGGTCATGTATGAGGTGTTCTTTTCATATGGATTCCTCTTTCTTTTAAATTTCTATAAAATATACTAAAACAATATTGAACAAACTCATGAATGTAACCCCATTGTCACTCAAATAAAAATGATACTCCCTCAAAATTTTTCTATCATCCTTAGTGCTATCATCTGCATGTTTATAAACAATATGGACAAACATAGCTACTTGCACTGAATTATAATATTGAGATTGAATTTCCTCTTGCGGAGCGAGAGTATAATTCTCCGCAAAATCAACCACTGAAAGTATAGCACCAATTGAAAATGTGTTTCTACATGCGCGAAATTGGCCATCAAGCCATCGAGCATGTTCAGAGTGCATAACATAATTTGGTACAATTTTATTATTAAATTCACTCATAAATGCATGCACACTAAATTTGTCTATAATCCAAATCACAACGCTTTCCTATTTTTCCATCTTTAAAAGAATACCTAACATTCTAAATCTTTTGGACGCCTACTAATTGTTGTCCAAAATCATGATCAACACTTTCATGCAAACAATTTCTTAAAAATGAAAGATTTCTGCAGTTAATGCATTGTCCGTAAATACAAGAACTTAAATAAAATAATCTATCATTAGATTTTTCACAAAACAAACCTGAAATAAACTCTCTTATTGATTCAGGTGGCATATCAATACCACATTCTTGTATAATCATGTTAGAATGCAAGGTACAACGTATATATCGAAAAACATCATAAAAATAATGAAATTGAACATGTATTTTACAACAACAAGATATTCGTTGCTTATTAATTTTTACATACCAAGGTTTACATTTTTCAAAAGACCTTGGACTTATTTTAATATTACCAGGTAACACTAAATCACTACAAAATTTTGTATAAAATTTAGTTTGCATTGTATCTAATAGGTGTTTTGGGTGAGGATCACGAAATTTGGACCCCACCCTTAAGTTTGTGTTGATCTCTAGCATTAGATGAAACCCTATATTATCATGCCAAAAATTTTGATCAAAGATTTAATTTCAACACTAATTTTATATCACCTTGGTAGTCGCCCAATCTAAACTCCAACATTGATTGATAGGATCATTTTCATACTTTCTTTTGCTGCTCTTAGTAATGTTTCAGGGATGCATTTTTAAACTTCACTAATATTGCTTACCATTCTTTATTCAAAGTTGTTTTTATTGACTATAGCAAAGAGTTATAGCCTTCTTGCTGCGCTTTTATCTTTAGATCGACTATTTTTTCCAATAGATTGAATGGCACTAGCAACAAGAGACATAGCATGTTTTAATGATTGATCTTTTCTTTTGGCTTTAACATAAAATCCTCTAACCTTTTCATTAATTTCCTCATTTTTTGCATTTTCATCAATTGCATCATTAGTTGACATTGAAATGCAAAATTTTTACGATAAAATAATTTTTTGTATATTCTATTCGCATGCATTCTTATTTGCCTCCAAGAAATTTGATCAGAAGATTATCTAAAAACACCACTCAATTTTAAGTATTTCATTAAATTCAACATCACATCTCTAAATTTTCATCTTCATTTTCATCAACAAAGCCATTTTCATTTTCATTTTCATCAAACAAAACGGTTTTCATTTTCATTTTCATCTTCATTTTCATTAACAAATCCGGCTCTCATTTTCATTTTCATCAACAAAACGGTTTTCATTTTCATTTTCATTTTCATCAAAAATATAGGTTTTGTTTTCACTTTTCAAGAAAATGATCATTTTGATTTTCATTTGCAACAAAAGATTTTTCTTTTTGTTTCTTCAAATAAATTCATAAAAGTTTCATTTCTTTGAATATAGTCAATAACATCATTATATATCCGCCTCTTGTAAATCTTCTACAACAAATTTACCATGTCAATAACATGTGGATTTGAAGACGCACTGATTTGTGTATATGTTATCTCCATAGCATTCAAAGAGGGATTTGAAGACATAGTAGGACTTGTTTGTATAATCATATTCTTCTCCAAATTGACTCCTTGCAAATTAGCTTCATGTACAACTATGGTATCTTCAATGTTTTCATCTTCAATAGTTGTTGAATTGGTTGTTAACCATCGTTCATTGATTTTATTCTCATTCTTCTTTCTCTTGTCTTTGTCTCTCTTTTTCTTTATTTGCTTCAACTTCTTGAGGAGTCAATGTCTTTCTTCTCTTATTACGAAATTTATCTCCCATAATTATAAAATTCTCAAGACAGATGAATGTTAATAGTGAAATACTTCAAAATATTAAATCCAAATTGGAAGTTGAATACCTATTACGCCAAAATTCTTCTTCTTGTGTTCCTCAAAAAAAATAGAAAACTACCACAATTCCACTTTAAAAATTGTTCTCTTTATGCTTCCTTTGAAAAATTCAATCCATATTGCAAATTTCACTTCAAAAATGGTGTAGACGATGCTCCCTTTGATAAAATTAACAAAAAATCAAGTTGACCACCTGTAAATACAATAACATATGAAAAATAATTGATTTTCAGTGCTCTCGGTCGTACATGTCAAGTTGCAAAGTTGCAGAGTTGACAGTAATTGTCAACAGTGTTTTTAAATAATATAAAACGGGATCCCGTCTATAAAACGCGATCCCATTTATAATAAAACGGGATCCCGATTACTAAACGGGATCTCGTTTACTAATAAACGGGATCCCACTCCATAATCGGGATCCCGTTTATTAGAATTCACTCCGTGAGCCGTTGTAAGGGTAACGGGATCCCGTGTTATAAACGGGATCCCGTTACTTTTTCAACGGTCGAAAACAAAACGAGATCCCGATTATAACACGGGATCCCGTTTATTACTAAACGGGATCCCGTGTTATAATCGGGATCCCGTTTTTTGAAATTTGAATTTAGTTTTGCATCGTGGGCGGGTTTTTGCAATGGTTTTAGGTTCGGGAATAGCTTTGGAAGTCCGAACCTAAGCCTTCAACCTGGTTTGACCTGCAAATTGAAAGCCCTAACAATGTCAAAGCAAAATATTGACTTTGGACATATGGCTGACGACCTTTTTTTGAAAATTTTCTGACAAAATGAAAACCCATTTTAGATCAAACAATGCAGATTCTAAATATATAATTTGTTTTGCAATTGAATTATTTTTGCATTTTTCAATTAATTTCTAATAAAATTGGTCCATAAACTTTAAATATCAGAGTTTTTTACTATTTGAATAACTTTTGATCAACATAACATTTTGACAAACGGATTGCACGAGAGAAAACTTTCAGACAATTCTTTTCAATTTGAAAAAAAAATCAAAAATGATAAGTTTAGGTCATCTTATGCATGTCGTACATGACGATTTTTCAAAACAACAAATCTGCCTAATAAAAAATTAACAAAAAAAAAATATTCAATAAAAAATTACAAAAAAATATCAAGAGCAAGGTTCAATGAGTCATAAAACTTTTCCCAAAAGGATTTAGAAAAATACGATAATTTAAGTCAAAATATGGATGTCGTACACGTGCATGGTATGGTACAAAAAAATGACTTTTAAACAGTGGTTTTTTTAAATGCCTATTGAAACTCAATTTGTACAATCTGGGTATTTGAAATAAATTACATATTTGGAAACTAGACTCCGCACTACATTTTTATGATTAGTGACTTTTTTAAAGATTTCATCTCTAAGTGCTTCAAATTTTAAGGTCAAATGTGTCAAATACTGAAAATCAGGGAAAACACTTCCACTTTTTGGCCAAAAAGTGGACTCAACTTCTTGCACACACCCCAACATCCAGGCTTACAGATTCAGCTCGCAGGCGTGATACAACATTCCAATATGCTCCTTAATGCAAGCAAAACTCTTACATATCAATATATATTCTAAATTTACTACTTTCTAATGATCAATTACAATGTTTTATATCACATTTTGAGATCTAAAATCATACACGTCAGCCAAAGATTGTTACAATCTCCAATCAAAGAAAATATAAACATGTGCTTGAATAGGTTGGCCTCAGATGTGAATTACTCCTCGGTGAATGCATAGGATGAAGTGTGGACCTATAATTAAGGTCGAGGACACTCCATGGAACAATTAAAATCACACTGTCAAGATCCAAAAGCTATGGGAAAGATACACGAGATCGAACTAGCCATAGGTTTGAAAATTATTCTAGTGTCAGTTCAAGAAACTGCCACTAAATCCATAACTGATAACTTTTCGAAAAAATATCCAATCGCACTCAAATCTTGGAAAAAGGAAAATGAACATTTCACAATGTACACATAGATCCATAGGGTCTAGTGAGAAAATGTGGTGAATCCACCAACATGAACTAAGCAAGAACTAAACAATAACAAAATTGAAAGAAAATATTTTTGGTTGATGCAAGATTGCCAAGAACCAAGGATGCTCCTATATCAGACATCTGGGGTTATTTGAAAATTGACTCACTCACTTTGTTGGGGCTAAAGGAAAACCAATATAGTCTACCTTAGCTTGAGAATTCCAAGAAGAATCCTCCATTGGTTTTCATTTCCACTTCACAAGATATTCTTTGTACTGTCTTCCACGAGTTTTCCTCCCATCTTCAATATCCAAAATCTCTTCAATCTCATCTAATTGTTGTTTAGGAAATAGATTCTCTAATTTCACTTTACTGTCTTCACTGAATTCTGCTTCATGGTACTGATGTAGATCTACAATGTTGAATATAGGTGATATACCCATGTCATCTGGTAACTCCACTTCATATGCATTTCCTGAATCAAATTTCTTCAAAATATTAAAGGGTCCAAACTTCCTCATCTTGATCTTATTGTATGTGCCAACTAGAAATCTTCCCTTCCTCAAATACACCATTACTTCATCTCCAACTTCAATCTCCTTATGTCTCCTCTTTTCATCTGCTTTCTCCTTGTACTTCTAGTTCATATCCTCCAATTGCTCCTTCACTTGAGTATCCACTTTCTTCATATGTTCAGCAAATTCTTCTGCTTCTGCACTCCTTTTATCTTCCATACTGATGTCTCTCAACTCTGATATACCTCTAGGATGAACTCCAGTAACGATCTCAAAAGGTGTCTTTCTCATACTCCTGTTCACTGAATTATTGTAGGAAAACTTTGCTTGTGCAAGAACTAAATCCCAACTTTTGGTCTTCTCTCCAACCAAACATCTCAACAAATTCCCCAAACTCTTGTTTACTACCTCTATCCATCAATCTATGGGTGAAAAGTAGAACTAAACTTCAAATATGTCTTTAAATTCTTCCAAAGTGTCCTCCAAAAGTAACCAACAAACTTTTTATCTCTGTCTGAAACAATACTCCTAGGTGATCCACAAAATCTAACCACTTCTCTGAAAAACAAGTCTGCAACATGTACTACATTTGTTGTCTTCTTACAAAGTATGAATGTGCCATCTTATAAAATGTCTACTACCACAAAGATAGAATCATTACCTCTTTGAGTCTTCATCAAACCAAGTATGAAATCCATGCTGACATCCTCCCAAGGTCTCTCTGGAACTATCAAAGGTTTATAAAATCCAACATTCTGAGTACTCATTTTTGCAACTTGACAAACTCTACAACTCTACACAAATTTCCTGATATCCTTATAAATTTGTGGCCAAAAGTAATTCTCACTTACCAATGCTACTGTCTTATCAACTCCAAAGTGTCCTGACAATCCTCCACTTTCACCAAGTTATCCCTCATTGAACTTCGAGGTATACACAACTGATTTCCTCGGAACAACATATCCTCCTAAATGAAATAATCCAACCACTGACTCCTATCCTCCAAAACTGGTTCTACAAAATCCAGGTCTCCCTCATACAATTTCTTCAATTCATCAAAGTCTAATACCTCTACTCTCATCTATGTCAGTAAATTCCTCCTCCTACTCAAAGCATCAACAACTCTATTTGACTTTCCAATCCTATGTTTCAAAACAAAATTATAACTCTGCAATAATTCTACCCATCTCATGTGTCTCTGATTCAACTTACCTTGACTATTCAAATATTGCAATACTTGATGTTCTATATACAAAAAAAAATCCTTAGGCAACAAATAATGTCTCCACTTCTTCAAGGCTTGAACTATGGCATAAAACTCTTGATCATACACTGAATATCTTCTCCTAGCATCATTCAACTTCTCACTAAAATAAGCTATAGGCCTCCCTTCTTGACTCAACACTACTCCAATTGCATTTCAACTTGCATCATAGTCTACTTGAAATACCTTATTAAAATCTGGTAAAGCCAACATAGACTGCTCAGTCACCTTCTGTTTCAACAACTCAAAACTTCGATCTGCTCTAGATGTCCACCTAAAATCCTTCTTATCTCCTCTCATAGTCTTTGTCATAGGACTACAAATAAAACTGAAATTCCTAATAAACTTTTGGTAGAAACTAGCCAATCCATGAAATGATCTCACCTCTCGAATGCTATCTGGTGTAGGCCACTCAACAATTGTTCTTACCTTCTCAGGATCCATCTTCAACCCATCCACAGATATCACAAATCCCAAATATAACAATTCCTCCTTCATGAAACTACACTTCTTAATGTTTATCAGCAACTTTTCTTCTCTCAACCTTTACAAAACTTGTCTTATATGCAACAAATGTTCTTCTCTACTCTTACTAAAAATCAAGATGTCATCCAAATAAACAATCACAAACTTACCCAAAAATTTCTTTAATACCTCATTCATCAACCTCATGAAATTGCTTGGTGCATTAGTTAGTACAAAAGGCATCACCAACCATTCATACAACCCTTCATTTGTCTTGAATGTTGTCTTCCACTTATCCCCTTCTCTGATTCTGATCTAATGATATACACTCTTCAAATCTATCTTTGTAAAGTATCTAGCTCCACTCAAACAATCCATAATATCATCCATCCGAGGCAAAGGAAATCTATACTTCACCGTGATTTTGTTTATGGCTCTAGAGTCTATACACATCCTCCATTCTCCATCCTTCTTAGGTGCTAACACAGTAGGTACTACATATGGACTTAAGCTTTCTCTGATCAAACCCTTCCTTAGTAATTCTTGCACTTGTCTATTCAACTCCTCATTCTCTGTCGGTGTCATCTAGTGTGTTGCTTTATTAGGAAAAATAGCTCTAGGAATCAGATCCATACAATGACTAATACTCCTTACAAGTGGCAACCCATCAGGTACATTATCTGAAATGATCTCCTCATATTCTATCAGCAACTCCTTTATCTCTTATGGGTGTTCTTCTACATGCTTCAAATCTTCAGCCTTCTTAGGAACTAAGGCATAACACACATTCTCATGTCTCAATCCATAAAAGAATCTCCTTCCATCAACCAGAAAAACCCTAGCATTTGTACAAACCTCAACTTTAGCAACATCTTCCAATGGCAACAAAGTTTGCTTCATCCCATTAGCAACAATAGTATATATATTCTTCTTTCCATCATGAATAGCTTGTCTATCATACTGCCAAGGTCTTCCCAAAAAAAATGGCATACATCCATATATAGGCATGATATCACATAGAACTTCATTATGATAATTTCCTATCTTCAGTTTTACCAAGCATTGTTCACTTACCAGTATCTTATGCTCATCTCGAATCCATGCTATCTAATAGGGCTTCAAGTGTTTCAATCTTTCCAACTTCAATTTGGTCACCATCTCTTCAGAAATCAGGCTCTCTGAGCTTCCACTATCAACAATCACTTGGAAAAATTTACCAGCTACCTTGCATCTAGTCCAAAACAAATTCTTTCTTTACAACGGTTCCTACTCCAACTCACTTTCACACAATACTCTTCTATTCACCAATACTTCTCCTTCTTCTGGTTTATTAGATGATTCGGCATGATCTTCCTCAACAAAGGTTGTTCTATTTTTTTTTGTCTTCCTACTTGTCTCTCCTTGATTACATTCAAATGCTCTATGTCCTTCTCCACCACATTTATAACGAGTTCCCTTGAATGTTCTTTTCTCCTGTCCTCTATCATCTTTTCTATAACCTTCATTCTGGTAACCACCATATCCTCCTCTTCTGTAAGAGTTTCCATCACCTCTATGATATGAATTATCATTCTTACTAACCTCCTTATCCTTATTTTGATCTGCAAAAGATCCTTTCCCTCCTCTAGTAAAAGTCCTTCCTCTTTGAAATCTTCCACCTCTTCCTCTTTGTCTTTGCTCATGTCTTTTATTCAACTTCTCTTCTTCCTTTAGGGCACATTGATATGCTTCCTCCACACTCTGCAACTTGATTAAACTGATTTCATCCTGTATAGATGACCTCAAACCATTCATATATCTGGCTACTTGCTCGATCTCATCCTCTGAATGTCCAGATCTGATATTCAACTTGTAGAACTCCTCAGTATACTCTGTCACACTTGACTCCTTTTGCTTCAAATTTTGAAAATTTTGGAACAAACTGATCTGATAGTCTGCAGGCATAAACTTTTTCTTCAACTTATTCACCATCTGATCCCATGATCTTATCTTTTATTTTCCTCTTCTTTTCCTATTTTTCTACAAATGTTCCCACCAAAGGGGTGCATGTCCTTTCAACTTTGTACAAGAAAATTTTACCTTCTTATCTTTAGTAGTACCTTCAAAATCAAAATACTTTTTCATCTCTATTATCCAATCTAGCAATTCTTCTAAATCCAACTTACCATTGTAATCTGGTGGATTCAAATGTGGTTTTATATTTTCTCTAGTTAGGGCTCTTATGAACCTCTCTTCTCCCTAATCTAGGCTAGGTTGATCTTCTCTTCCTCTTTCCTCCTATACTTCTACCTCTTCATCACTCACATCATCAACTAGTTGACCTCTTCTCTAGGTTGTTTCAACTGGATCTAATCTAGCAGCAATTCCTCTCAACATCTCCATTAAAGCTTGGTCTTCATTTCCACACGCTCCATTTCCTCTAACATTTCTTCTTCCCACCATATTTACACAAGTCATCTACAACTGTAGGTTGGATCCTCAATCCGCCACCCCACAACAAATCTTCAATAGGGACTCCACGAATTCTGAAAACCTCGCACAGATCGAATATCACTTTGATACCAATCTGGAGCAGCCACAGTAGGAGGGTCCTCAAAGAGAACAATTTGGACCATGCAGCAAGAGTAACACAACAAAAGCAACATGGAATATGGAGGAAAATGCAGATGCAAATATTCTCATTAATAGAAATCTTAGTTACAATTGGTCGATAACATCCGGGCTTACAGATTTAGCTCACAGGCCTGATACAACATGTTCAAAAATACAACATTCCAATATGATCCTTAATGCGAGTGAAAATCTTACATATCCAATCTATATTCTAACTTCAATACTCTCTAATGATCGATTACAATGTTTTATATCACATTTTGAGATCTAGAATCATCTGCGTCAGCCAAAGATCATTACAATCTCTAGTGAAAGAAAATGTAACGTGTGCTATAATAGGTCAGCCTCAAATTTGAATTACTCATTGGTGAATGCATAGGATGAAGTGTGGACCTATAATTAAGGTCGAGGACACTCCACTAAAAAATTATAATCACACTATCAAGATCTGTAAGCTACAGGAAAATCCATGAGATCGAACTAGCCATAGGTTTGAAAATTATTCTAGTGTCGGTTCAAGAAACTGCCACTAAATCTGGAAGCGATAACTTGTCGAAAAAAGATCCAATCATGCTCAAATCTTGGAATAAGGAAAATGAACATGTCCACGGTGTACACATAGATCCACAGGGTTTGGTGAGAAAATGTGGTGAATCCACCAATATGAACTAAGCAAGAAATAAACAAGAACAAAACTGAAAGAAAATATTTTTGGTTGATGCAAGATTTCCAAGAACCAAGAATTCTTGCATTAGAACATAACCTGTAGTTGACTCGTGATCATCTGCTCAACCTACCCAATCTGAATCTGAATACACAACAAGTTGTAGATATTCATGCGAAGAGTAATAAACACCCATAGTCAAAGTCCCTTGTACATATCTCAATATTCTTTTTGTTGTTATCCAATGTGGAACCTTAGGAGAACTCAAAATCCCTCAAACCACCCCTAATGCAAAAGAAATATATGGTCGAGTATGAGTCAAGTACACAAGACTACCAACCAGTTATTTGCATAAGGTAGGATCAACGTCCTCACCATCCATATCATTAGTCAACTTCAATCTTGGACCAACTAGAGTAGATACACCTTTTCAATCTTCCATCCTAAACTTTCTCAACAAGTCTAAAGCATACTTGGTCTTTGGAGGTGGACTACATTCTTCAATTGCACTAGAAGTTTCCTTGGAAATTTTATTGGTTTCAAAGGATTCCCCATTATCTATGTCCAATTGTGGAATAGGAGAGGATTTTATCATATCCTCAAACCCTTCATTAAACTTGATATCCCTATTTGTGAACACATCCTCCACACTAGGATCATACAACTTGTATCCTTTCCTTTGATCATCATAGCCCACAAAGATGCACTCAATACTCTTCTTATCAAATTTCTTTTCTCTAATCTCATCTAAGACATTCATATGACCTTTCAAATTTGTCCCTATGTTTTTTTCCAAATTCAAAAAAAAAAATACAAGGAGCAATCTCTAAAATCACACTTCTTCCTTTCTCTCACCTACAAAAAATTAGAACCATGTGTTATGCTATAATTGTCATTAAAAAAATATGTGCACTTGAACAAAAATTTCACCTAATTAAAATGTAACTGTCGACTTCAAAAACATAATCAAAGAAGACTTTGATAATAATAAACTCTCCAAAGAAGAGCACTTTGCCACCATTATGATACTTATTCAAGGGTAAATAAAACTCCAACCATAGAGGTCATATGCAACTTCAAATGCAGAAAGCGCCCAGTTTAAATCCAAAAAGTGTTGCCTCAGGAAGAATCACACACATGAAATAAATCACAACCTGGCAGGGGAATTCATGACCCCCACAAGAAATTCATGACTACCATAGGTTAAATCCTAGATTCAAAAGTTGAATCATGGGCTTGCACAACTGATCCGCACCATGGAAAGGTAAATCGCGGGCTTCTAAAGGTGATACACCTCCGAAAATTCCAACACTTCCTCCAACTACAAATTGCAAGAATAGATACAGACGCGCTAATGCCCACGGAATGAAGAGAGTCAACCTAGTTTCCAGATGCCATAACAAAAAAATCAAAGTTCCTAGCTCTTCAATGCATTTTCCTTTGGCCTAAAAACTTCGTAACAAGGCTCTGATACCATGAAAAAAAATTAAGAAACACAGAAAGAAAGAAATGGAGCAGATTGAATTTGGAGCACTACTAAAATATAGGTTGGAGCATTTCATTCATAGATGAATTTATAATAAATACAATACACACTGTACCAAGTAGTTAGATCATAAATTTATTATGAGCAGTTGAAATAAGATTCAATGTGGATGGTGTGAGTTGGTTGTAGGTGACTATGTTAGCAAGGCTATTGGCTATGCGAAAAATGTGCTTCTAATTAATTTATTCTAACAATATCATGCCTCATTTCAAAGATAGAGAATTGATTGGTTCAGGAAAACCATGAAGTGAATAACCAATAGATGTGGTTGAAAGGGGAAGCTACTATATAACAAATAGCAGATTCAGAGGGTGTTGCATGGTTGGGAAAAGAGGAAAACAAGTCACGGCATATTCGTGGAAATTTAAAAATGTTTGCAAAGAAATTAAAGGGAAGGTCATGAGATGTATAGATTCAGATGGACATGAGAAGCACCGGGATGTAATGGAGACCACGTCACCAGGTAAGAGAAAATGAAAGGTTAAGGAAATAATAAATAATCTTGTGCACTATATGTAGAATGTAATTGGTAGCGATAGAAGGAAATTGTAGAGCAAGTAGAAGAAGAGTCAACCAATAGGGAGGAAGAAAGGAGCATAAATTAATATTAACTTATATTTAAATTAAATAAGCAATTATTGCAGGAAGAGAGAATTGAATAGAGGAAGTTTGTTGATTCATTGCAAGTTGGTTGCAACCTAGAAGAGTAGTTCAACTACTCAACTCCACCTTTGTGAGCTTATGATCATAATTTTTCTACCTAGTATGTATGATACAGGAGCATCTGGGTTGATTTGGCTTCAATGGTCGATTTGGAGGTGATTGGGTGACATTATTGTCAATAGTTGACAAAATATCATATTTCGATTCACGTCTTCAATTTTGATGGATGAGGTTGATTAGTTTTAGGAAATGCATAGGCTGTGAATAGGAGTTTCAAATTTAAATAAAATGTAAAATAAAATAAAGTAAGGAGCAAACTGCCACAGTCAGGGAAAAAGAATGAATGATAAGCAAAAAGAAATGGGAGATTCAAAAACTAATATTAAAAATATAAAATGTAGAATGGAGGGATACACGGTTGATGGGGAAAATAAATTTTAAATGATTCAATTCAAAAAGAAGGTTGAAATTCGCTGTCAAAGAAATGAATTAGAAGATTTTTAAAACAAAATGAATAATAAAATGTGTCCAAAACAACAGTTAGAGAAAAAGAAAACTAGATTGAAAATGCAGCCTTACAAGTTGAAGGAGTGTGATAAACTAAAATGGAGTTAAAAACATATGAAAATTTTGAATGAGGAGGGCGCTAGGGGTAATGAAGGGAGGGGTTGCATAAAGGGAGTAGTGGAAGGAAGAATGGCTACACCACTTAGAGGAAAAATAATCCACTAATAAGAAATAAGATTTTAGATGGAAATTGGCACAAAAAGAGAGATACATATCGTGCCTTATTTAAAAGATAGAGAATCAAATGGTTCGATAAAACCATAAAGTGAATAACTAGTAGATTTGGTTGAAAGGGGAAGTTACTAAATAACAAATAGTAGATTCAAAGGGGGTTGTGTGGTTGTAAAATGAGGAAAACAAGTTATGGCATATTCATAGAAATTTAAAAATGTTTGCAATGAAATGAAAGGGTAGGCCACGATATGTATGGATTTAGATGGAAATGAGAAGCACAAGGATGTAAGCGAGACCATGTTGCCAAGTAAGAGGAAATGGAAGCTTAAAGAAATAATAAATAAGCCACACTATATGTAGAATGTAATCGGAAGAGATAGAAGGAAATTGTAGAGTGAGTAGAAGAAGAGTTAGTTGGTAGAGAGGAAGAAAGGAGAATAAATTAATACAAACTTTTATTTAAATTAAATAAGAAATAAGTGCAGGAAGAGAGAATTGAATAGAGGAAGGTTGTTGATAAAATTTAAAATATAATGGTGTGATTTCATTTCAACTTGTTGATGTATGGATTCATTTGAATAAAATAAGAACTTTGTTGCAATTTTTGTTTAGATGATGTTTAATTTTGTGGGAAGAGAGTTGCCTTAGTGTTTTCTGTGATTTTGTTAGTGGAAGTGTATGTGTTTGGACAAGAGGGATTTACATCTGCATCAAGAATCATTGTAGTCAATAGTCACAAAATCACTAAAGGTATTATTGAAATCCTATATAGGAATATCTTGATCACTTCTAATATCAATATTGATATTACGCCAATTGGAAGAAAATTTAGCCAAAAAATCAACAACTTGGTTTCATGTCCTTTTGGTATGGCTCCACTTGACAAGATTGAAATTGTGAAAAAACACATCAATATTTGTTTCATTCATTCAACTTCCACTACTAAAAATAAGAGGAAGGATAATTGTTGAAATGATTTATCAAAATTTTAGTGCCAAATTCTAGAATAATATGAGAAAAATTATTTATCTTAGTTACTAAAAGAGCTTGGAAAATTCCATAACCTCACTTTTGTTGGTGTGAATATATGTCTTGTATCTATTAATTTATCTTACTAGGTACTTAGGGTACTTATTCGCATGTTAATTTTACTTAGGATATAATATTTCTTCTAGAAGTCTTAGTTGGCATGTCTAGAACTTATATTTCTAGCATTTAATGCTTGATTCCTAAGTTTCTCAGTTTTTAGTTCTCACATGTCATAGGATTAAGAAACATGTCACAATCATGTTTAATCCTATTCCTCACCTATATAAGTAAGGTCATTATACTCATTTGTAATACACTTCTATAGTAACAGAAAAAGTAGCATTTTTCCTTACTTGGTTTGATAATTGACATTAAAACTGAATTAATGATGACTTGGAGTGGTGTTGTAATGTGTTGTACACATTCACACTATTCTAGGACCTATATTTAACTAAAACATGCATTAATTCATCCTTTGCAAGGGTGTTATAAAGTGTTGTAACACACTTCACACTTTTCTAGGATGTATTTGCTTAATTAAGCCTTATGGCCCCCTTTTTGAATAAAATGTACATAATGTGTACCTTTTTTTAAGTGTTGTAAAGTGTTATAAGGTACTTTCACACTTATCTAGGTGGTCATTAATTAATTGTGGGTAATTAGAGTAATTAACCCCATTTTGATTCAAATTTAAGCCTTAATTATGACGCCTCCCAAAGATCTATCCTGACACCCATAATTTAATTAATAAAATATTTCATTGGGAAAAGTTAGATCCTAGAAAATGGTGCCATAACCCATTTTCCCTAGGTGGTGAATGGGTCCTCCCTTAATAGGACCCCCCTTTTTCAGTTGATCTGAAATGGGTTTTTATCCTTCTTTCAATCCCCCAGGGTTATGTCCTGGTAAACTGAGCCAGGACCCATTCACCCTAGGTGGCCAATGGGTCTTCCCTTAATGAGACCCCCTTTTTTAATTCCATTCTGGCAAGAATTTAATAATGTTTCTTTCTAGATTTGGTGTCGGCCTTAATTGTTTGAATTTTGGGGTTAATCTCCTAATTTAGTATAAATAAGGGGTTAATTCACATAGTTTCACCTAGCAAGTTTATGAAGTATTCTAGCAATTCAAAAAGTCAGATCTGGGACTAATTCACCCAAATTGGTGAATGAGTCCCAATAGGTCAAAAATTCAATTTTTTTAGCATTTCAAAGCTCCTTCAGGTCATCTCCAGATTTTCCAAGTGCATTTATTCCTTTTTGTAGCTTTCTATGTTGTTTCATTCACTTTTCTAGGTCATTTTGTAGGTCATTACATTTAATTAGGGTTTGGTGTTACATCTTGCATTTCATTGTCTTTTCCAAGTCTAAACTTGGTGGTGAACCCCTTATTAGTTTGCATTCAGCCCCTAGGACAGCCCTATTGCAAGATCTCTTTCTCTTTTGAATTGAGATCTCTAGGGTTACCCTTGAATGAAATTGGAAAAGTGTGTGTGTTATATGTCCTAAAACCATATGATAGCTCAATATACCACATTTTCATCATTTCAATATGTTTTAAATTTCAATTCATTTGTCATCCTTTCAAAATAATTATTATGGGAAATGTTGAATTGCATATAAATATATAAGTATTTTTCACCATTTGAACACCTAGGCAATTTTGAGAAATTTAAATATCAATTGAGCATCCTAAAATGAAATCCAAGAGCATAATAAGTAGAATTTCTAAAACATCTTCATCAATCAAGATCTTCTTTGCAATGCATCATCAAATTCATGTTAAATCATAAGTAAGGTTGCTTCATATTTCTTGTTGATTATCATTATTATTACTAACATTTGTAGTATCCTTAATCAACTATCTAGTTCTCCTTGTATGAGATGCATGCATCATGACTTTAGTCCATCAAGGTATACAAATTTGAATGGTAGGTTGTATCATTTTGATTTATCACTTTTTTTATCCATTATCCTTTGTGAAACCTAAGTTAACACTATTTATCCAATATCATCATAACCATTATGGAGGTGGAAACACAAAAATAAAGTTTGACTTAGGCAATCCATTATGCAACATTACCCTTTCTTCTCTTTCTTGTAGGTTACATATCTAAAGTGAATTTGGATAATATTGAAGACCTCAAATCAAGATCAAGAATACACATACCTCCTTTCATCAAATTAGGTTAAGTTCAATTATTTATTGATAGAAAAAAATTTGATGTTGATCTCAACAAGGTTCAAGAACTTATGGACTGTGATGCTCTGATATAGGCTTTGAAACTTATAAAACCCTAATTTTTAGTCAAGGGCACCCTCTTCACTATCCAAAAAAATTGATCCTAGATTTGAATGTCAAGTTCCTCAATTTATGTTCTCTGCTCCTTTTTTTTAGTTTCTAGTTATCAACTTGAACCAACAATTTTGTGGTTTTGTGTACTTCTCTTGCACTCTTAGGATCTTTCACCTAAAAGGAGAGAGGTAGAACCCCAAAATTGAAGTGGTTCACTCAAATAAAGGATTGTATGATATATGTATGACTAAATGCAATGTTGTAAATGCAACTAAATGATGTAATTGACTAATTATGAATGCTAAACTAATGTGATATGCAATGTTTGAAGACAATGTGATATGCAGAAAATGCAATAAAGATGAAAACTAATGCAAACAGAATTGAAAGAGATTGAACGGGGTGCACTTGGGTATTAGAAGATGGATCTAGAATGCTCTGAATGCTAGAAGGAATCAATGTAAATCACCAATGGGACTCATTTTCCACTGATCGTGAATCAGTCCTCCTACTAGTAAAATCTCGTGAAACAGGTTTTCGACTATCAGGAACTGGAATCTGACAAAATCACCTTTTCCATCCTTAAGGTGGGACTCATTCACCACTGATGACAAATCAGTCCTCTTCCAAAATTCTATGAAATCAAATGTCAATTCTATAGCTCCAAATCTGCGCTTGTCTTCTTGTCGGGTTGATGAAGTCAAATCTACAGAAAACGGACTGTAGGTTGTCTCCAAGCTACCAATATGGTTTAGTTGACTTGAAACATTTTGTTGACTTCTCAAGACCACCTTTCAACACCTATTTTCTTGAAAAATCTGCATACAAAATTCTACAAACACACATGCAAAAGGGGAAAAATGGTTAAGGGTTAGAGTATAGGGATTTGCCTTGGTCAAATCCCACTTTGGTAATCAAACCCTTAATGAAGAAATGAAATGAAATAAGCAAGGAATGATGAATAACAACATGTGAATGTCCTAAACTCACCACAACCTTGTTGAAAAAATATGAAGATATGTCAATGGCTACTCCAAGATGCTTGATGAATGCTTGATTGAACGATGCTATGATTAAATGCTAATTGATGTTGAATGAGTGAATGCAAGTGAAATTTGATGAATTAGATGAATGGGGGTTAAAATGACACTTTTTACATTTTGCCCTAATTACCAATGATACCTCATCATAGGCGGACATAAGGCATTTTTGAATAAAAACCCGAAAGAAAATTTGAATTATTTTGATTTTGGAGCCAAGAGGGACTCATTCACCACCCATGGAAAATGGGTCCCACATTAATTTGGGCATTTAATTTGTTTGTCAGGGCTTGCATTCAAAAATACACTCAATTAAGTCCTATGAGTGCATAAAGGGGTCATATAAAGCATAAGAAAGGTGTAAATAGTGAAATCAAACCTAGAAAAGAGTGAAATCTTGTTACAAGACTTTACAACACTTTATAATAGGACTTGATAAGTGATGAAAAGGTGAATTTTAGGTGAATTTTAATGAGAAGATTCTAGAAAAGTGTAGAAATTTGTTACAACACTTCACAACACCTTCACAAGATGCCATAATTTGAATATTTAGGACTTAATGTGAATGCAGAAGTTACATTACAACATTAAATCAAATAAAAATAGACTAATCATCATGAGAGAAAGACCTAAAAGACCATGAAAATGTCAATGATCCATTTTTCTATGGTACATTTAGCCCCCACTTTAGTGAGAGGATAAACTTGCTTCAAACTCACACTAAAGTAGCTGGATGCAAATCGAGAGGGAGGTCTAATGCACTTATGCTAGCAAGATGAAATGAAAATGATCTAGAGGGATGATCAAGCCCCCAAGATGAAGATCCCATGGAAAACTAAACATAAGAACAAAGGAACACAAGTGAAAGAGAAAGAGAGAAGAAAGGGGAAAAGGAAAAGTTGGATCAAGTTTCGATCATTTGTTCAGCTAGTTATGAATCAGATCTAGGTTGTTTGTCCGAAAAAGAAAATGCATACTCACTCTGGGGAGATGGAACTCATGGTGTTCCATCAGGTGAGAAGACCCAAAAGGTGAGAAACATATGCTAGTTGGTATACATTCACAAACACATAGGTGGCTATGGAGAAAGTCATGTCGCTGAATGGGCTTCCCACTCAACCATATCAAAGTTATACCTCCTGATAACTTTAACAAGGCACCACAAGGAAAAATGTTAGTTCATGCTTCATGAGACAAGCAAAGCTTCGTATTCTTATAACTCATGAACAAATAGGAAGGTACCACAGGCATGCAAGTTGCATTATGCAAGGTGGAAAACATGTAAGATGTAAAATGCAAAAATGTAAGATGCAAAAGATGTTCAAAGGAGTCATGTTGAGTTCATGCAAGGTCTATCACTTAGGGAACATTGTGTCTAATGTCTCCAAGAGAGGACCGATCAAAGAATAGAATATTCACAACTTAGGGGATGCAGTGCATCGCATCAAGCCACTAAGAGGAATGTAATATGCTAAGATAGATCACACTTATGAAAGAAATCACACCCAATGCCATCCACAAAGTGACAAATGCATTGTATGAAGTGATAAGGTTGCACTAAGAACCAAGAATGCAAATGAAATTATGCCAATGTATGCTCCCCACTTTAAAGGAATTGCTACACACCATTCTATGAGAAATTTCTTTAAAGTAGCAAATGAAAAAGAAAACAAGACATGAGAGACAACTCGGAAACCCTCTATTCCAATTCCTATGTTTCCAAGTAAGGATGCTTCATGTGTGAAAAAAAAAGGGAGTTTCCCCCCAAAAAGGAACACACCAAACACATAAGGGATCTATGGATTTGGGTTCAGTAAGGTTTTTGTTGCAATGTTTTTATGAATGAGCTCAGAACTGTCATCATTCCCCCAAGCACATAAAACTGGAAGAATGACATAAAGAGAGTGAGAACAAAAGAAAAACAAAGTCCGTTTTGGGTCAACATGGAAGAAACATTGTGGTCTCAACGCTTTGCATCATCCCCAAAAGGAAAAACACAAGTGAAAATAAAATGAAAAGGCAAATGAAGAGAAAAATCTTTTGGGTCAACATGAAGGAGACATTTCAATCTCAATGCCTTGCGTTATCCCCAAAAGGAAAAGGACAAGAAAAGATAAAGTAAAAAGGAAAAGGGACCATTTGGGTCAGCATGGACGAGACATAGGGTGTCTCAACACTTTGCGTCATCCCCAAAAGGAAAACACAATAAAAAAAGTGAAAAAGAAAGGACCTTTTGGGTCAACATGGAAGAGACCTAGGGCATCTCAACGCTTTGTGTCATCCCCAAAAGGAAAACACAAAACAAAAGCGCAAAACAAAAGATGAAGTATGACATATAGAAGAATAGAGGTACAAATAGAGGAAGTGTACAAAGAGAGAGAGAACATCAAACACACATTACGAGGGAACACAATACACACATAAAATCAAATCAAAGAAAAATGAAAAAGTAAAAGGAGCTAGTAATGCAAATGTAAGTCAACCATTAACCAAGTTATTGGCTTCTCAATCTCAAGTAGTCTAAGAGGAAGGTGAATAACATAGTTAAGAGACAAAGGACAAATGCATTACAAAGACAAGGCTAACAAATTTTTGCCTCCATGGAGTGTAAGACAAGAATGAGCCAAGAAAGGTGATGGGAAGGATCATGCAATAGTGAGAATGGAAAATTCTACAACTATGGAATGATAAAGGGATTTGGTTTTAAGGGATGATAGGAAAGTAGTCAATATCAATGAAGTGGTATTTGTTTAGTATGTCCTTCAATGTCCAACATTCTTTAGTTCGGTGTCCAAGAAGATGATGGTATTTGCAATATGGTATGTTTGAATCTTTAGGACAGATGAACAACCCATTCATAGGTGGTAAGATTATAAGGTCTTTGTTTAAAAGAAGTTGAAGTCTCCTTTCACATTGAGGTGGTGGATGGATAGGAAACTTAAGTTTTTTCAATTTGTAAGGTCATTTTCGTTTGCTAGATTTTCCTTTTTCATGAATGGAAGGAGGAAGAGGACCCATGGGGATCGTAGCATCCTTGTCATGAGAATCAGGTAATGGTTGTTCACGTGGAAGAAGAATGTTCAAGTTGGGAGGAGAATCAAAGATCATTGTACTATCATCTTGAAGTTTCCAATATTCAAAAGGAAGCTTGTCAGTATGAGGAGGATCTTGATATCCTAATCCTATTGTGTTTTCTTCTATTGGTCTTTGTTCTAAAAGTTGGTGAATGTCATGTTCAGTTGTTATATCACATCATTGTTTGCTTAAGATAGTAAAGCCTTTTCTATATGTTTCTTCAAGGTTGATTGGTGTGTTTGTCACTTTGTTATCATAAAATGGTTGAGGATGTGTTTGTGTAGAGGAACTAGGTCCACTTGATGGAGGGAACTTAGGTCCTTCTTTGGTTTCGATATGTGGGTATCCAAAGTGATCAAGAGGGGCAATAGTAGGAAGATCTTGTGGCTTCATGGATGGGTAAAAGGTTGCATTGGCTTCAAGGTTATCAAGGCATGAATTTAAGAACTTGGCCATGCTATCATCATCTTCTCCAATGATTTCAACAGCACAAGGAGGAAATTCATTTAGAGTTGAAGGAGCATGAGGAAGCTCAAGGTCATTAGGATCATAGCTAAAGGCACAATTGGACATGTCTACTAAGGATTTCAATTAATGAATTCCAAAACATATTAAAAGAAAAAGCCATGATGACAATGAATGCAAGTAAACTAAGATGCAAGAAAGAAGAGAAAATAGACAATCTGGAAAGTATAACAAAAAGTAACTATAGAAAATTGTAATGCAGAAAATACCCTGAAAATGTCTGAAAATGTTGTTTAAAATGTGCAGGTGGACTGATTCGCCCAAGATGGCCCGAATGAGTCCAAGTACATGAGATTTTTCTTGTGTTTTTCAAAAAAATTAAAGTGATTTTAATGCTTTTCAGATGCAAACTGAGGATGCAAATGTAGATTTTCAGTTTTTTAATGATTTGATATGCAAAAATGAAGTCTAAATGAGTCTTTCACTAATGCAATTTTAGAAACCCTAGGATGCAAAAACAAGACAAAACCTAATTGAATGTTGATGCAAGGAAACCTAGGATGCAAGATGCAATTGAAATCAGAAAGAAAAAGTGTTCAATATGCAATTTCACCAAAATGAACCAACAATTTTGTGGTTTCTATAGACTTCTCTTGCACTCTTAGGATCTTTCACCTAAAAGAAGAGAGATAGAACCCCAAAATTGAAGTGGTTCACTCAAATAAAGGATTGTATGATATATGTATGACTAAATGCAATGTTGCAAATGCAACTAAATGATGTAATTGACTGATTATGAATGTTAAACTAATGTGATATGCAATGTTTGAAAACACAATGTGATCATATATGCAGAAAATGCAATAAAGATGAAAACTAATGCAAATAGAATTGAAAGAGATTGAACAGAGGGCGCCTGGGTATCGGAAGATGGATCTAGAATGCTCTGAATGTTGGTAGGAATCAATGTAAATCACCAGTGGGACTCATTCACCACTGATGATGAATCAGTCCTCCTACTAGTAAAATCTCCTGAAACAGGTTTTCGACTATTGGGAATTGGAATCTGACAAAATCACCTTTTCCAGCCTTAAGGTGGGACTCATTTTCCACTGATGGTGAATCAATCCTCTTCCAAAATTCTATGAAATCAAAGGTCAATTTTGTAGCTCCAGATATGCACTTGTCTTCTTATCGGGTTGACGGAGTTAAATATGCAGAAAATGGACTCTAGGTTGTCTCCAAGCTTGAAATAGAGTTTAGTTGACTTGAAACATTTTGTTGACTTCTTGACCACCTTTCAACACCTATTTTCTTGAAAAATCTGCATACAAAAATCTGCAAACACACATGCAAAAGGGGAAAAATGGTTAAGGGTTAGAGTATAGGGATTTTCCTTGGTCAAATCCCACTTTGGTAATCAAACCCTTAATGAAGAAATGAAATTAAATAAGCAAGGAATGATGAATAACAACATGCAAATGTCCTAAACTCACTACAACCTTGTTAAAGAAATCTAAAGATATGTCAATGGCTGCTCCAAGATGCTTGATGAATGCTTGATTGAATGATGCTATGATTGAATGCTAATTGATGTTGAATGAGTGAATGCAAGTGAAATTTGATGAATTAGATGAATGGGGATTAAAATGAGAAGAAAAACACTTATTTATACACATTTATGCCCTAATTACCCAATGATACCTCATCACAAGCCAACATAAGGCATTTTTGAATAAAATTCTGAAAGAAAATTTGAATTATTTTGATTTTGGAGCCAAGAGGGACTCATTCACCCATGGAGAATGGGTCACACCTTGGGCTTGTAAGTGGGTGTTAGGAATTATCTTGCATTTAATGTTGTTTATCGGGCTTACATTCAAAAATACACTTAATTAAGTCTTATGAGTGCATAAAGGGGTCATATAAAGCATAAGAAAGGTTTAAATAGTGAAATAAAGCCTAGAAAAGCATGAAATCTTGTTACAAGACTTTACAAAACTTTAGAATAGGACTTGATAAGTGATGAAAAGGTGATTTTTAGGTGAATTGTAATGAGAAGAGTCTAGAAATGTGTAGAAATGTGCTACAACACTTCACAATGCCTTCACAAGATGCCATAATTTGAATATTTAGGACTTAATGTGAATGCAGAAGTTACATTGCAACATTAAATAAAAGAAAAATAGACCAAGCATCATGAGAGAAAGACCTAAAATACCATGAAAATGTCAATGATCCATTTTTCTATGGTACACAACTCTATGTTTTTCTAAATTAATGACAATTTGTTGTACTTGCACAATTGACCTAATTTCACATATAAATCACACATCACATCATTTTCTAACAAAATAAATAAAAATTTAAAGGGTACCAAAACCCTAATTAGTGATTTTGGCTCTTCCTTGAGGATAGTAGCCAAGTGGTTTCTTTTGATTATTTTTGTGTCCTCTGAATGCCAAAATGTTGAAGAGTGTAAATTAGGTTAGCATTAGCCTTAGATCCATTTTTAAGTATCACAATTCAAATGGGTTATGATTTATGTTTCTTCAACCTCCTTTCAGTGTTAATCAATGGTATTCCATCAACAATATTTTTTGCTTCCAAGGGTCTTAGACAAGGGAATCACCTTTCCCCTTTTTTTTTCTCTTGACAGTTGAAAATTTAGGATTCTTGTTGAAGAAATTTCAAGGTCATGGCATTATTCAAGGTTGGTCTTGGGCTAAAAATATTGCCTCTCAAACTCATCTCCAATTTGCGGATGATATTATTTTGATGGGATTAGCCAAGATTGAAGAGACATTGGATTTCAAGAAAGTGTTGAACATTTATCTTTTTTCTTTAGGTCAACAAAGAAATGAAGATAATCTAAAAGTTTCTTCTTCAACTTTCCTATATACATTCAACATAGAATTATTTTCATTCCTCGCTTTCAAATTGGGGTGCATCACCAATCGAGTATCTAGTTATTCCTCTTTCAATTGGTAGTTTGAAAAGAAACCATTGGAAGAAATTTTTTGATAGATTTATCCTGAGAGTTAGTCATTGGACACTCCATTGACTATTCTTTGTGGGGTGGTTGACTCTCTTTTAATTTTTTCTTCATTATCTTCCCATTTATCACTTTTAAATTTTAATGATTCCCAAGTATTTTCTCAAATTATCTAATGCTCTTTCTCAAAAAATTTATGTGCTATGAATCTTGAAAACTATAAATGGAGTTTGGTTGATTAGGATTTAATCTATATTCCCAAGGATATGGATGACCTTGGCCTTCATAATTTAGAGATTAATTGCTAGGATTTATTTGTTAAAATATTTTAGAGATGATATAAAATTTGGATCAACCTTGGGAAAATATTTTGAATTTCAAATATTGGGAGGGGGGGTGGGGGTGGGTAGGGGGTTGATGTTGTGGACATATTACAAATGGAGTTGAAAGGAGCTTGTTCCTTAATTTGGAATACATTAAAAATGGGCTCCTCGCTTATTAAGCAAGGTCTCTTATGTATTGTTAACAATAGTAATAATTCTTTATTTTGGGATAATTCTTGTGATAGCATGGATCCCCCCATCATTTCTTCCTTTCCTCAACTTTAATAACATATTTGCAATATTTTCCTTGGGGTCAACTAGACTAAAGTTGTTGATTATAAGTATTCCATTCCTCTCAAGAATTACTTTATTCACCATTGGAAAGAACCTTATAAGTGGCTAGAGGGAGCATCTAGGGAAGACTGAGATGCATTAGCTTCATTTTGATGGATTGAACTTGTACTTTCTTAAAGGATCTTGATGACCTTGTTTGGGGCTCTAAATCAAAAGGAGTCTACTTTGTTGCTCATAATTATCAAGCTCTTGAATTTTTAAAAATGAGGTTGAGAGAATTTCCTTGTCAGAGAAGAATCTAGAACACCTAGCTAGATGGACCAATTGTAATTTATTTATTTAGTTTTTTTCGTAAAAAATGGCTAACTTGGGAAAATATTAGGAAGAGGGGAATTTATGGGACATCGCTATGCTCTCTGTGTAAAAGTAATGAGAAAAGAACAAATCACCTTTTCTTTCTATGTCCCTTTTCTAGGGAAATATGGAATTTGTTATGGAATCTCTAGAATAGACTTGTCATTCATCCAACTTCTTTGATTGATTTTTGGAATAGACTAGGTCATCCTCCTAACTTTTTTACCTTCCTTCTAGCTACTTGGGACATTGGTCCCTCTTTTATTATCTAACAAATTTGGTTCTAGAGTAAAATCATCACATCTTTTAGGAATGCCAGAGTAGAGTCCTAAAAATTTGGTTTAAAATCAAAAGAATGATCAAGGAGACTATTGAGTCCAAATTTATTTTAGAAGATTCTCTTTCATGTTTAGATATTCATTTGGTCAAGATCTTGGAGCCATCTCTGTTTACTGCCTCCTTATCGAGACCTAAATCTAGAGCTCAAATTTCTACTAATGTGAATAGATTTGGGAAATGACCATCTCCTCCTAGTGGGTTTCTTAAAATTATTATGATGGTTCTTCCAAAGGAAAGTATAACAATAATCAAGGGTGTTGGTAGGGACTACAAAATATCAGTTCAATTCATCTTCACTATTCATATGAGTGTTCACTTAAACAATATCAAGAAATCTTGGGAAATTCCAATAGCCCTTAAAAGTTCCTATATCAAGGGTTGGAGAAGTGTATTTGTAAAAATGACTCCATGATTCTTGTTTCATTGTTGAATAAAAGAAATTTCCAAGAGGCTTCATGGAGACTGCCAAGGGTGGTCAAAAAATCCTTGGTTTGGAGACTAATTTTGACTCAATATCCTTTGCGCATAGTCCTAGAGAATGGAATAAGGTTGGTGATTTCCTTGTCAAATGGGCTTCTGAAGGAGTTTAGTGCTAGAATTTTATTAATTGGGATGAATTGGATCATAAAAAATTATAGTACCTCCTCAAGTTTATTCATGATGACCAAATGGAGGGTGGGTAGTGGATTAATCTAGGTTTGGACTAGACCTATTAGACCTTTTATGTCTTCCATGAATATTATCTCCTAGGTTTGTAGGGTCCCTTCGTGTATCCTTCTTGTGCATGTTGTGATGGTAGTCCTCATCTAGAAATCTTGTTGTAATCTCAACTTTTGAGTATCTTGAATAAATGTTATTTTTTGCCAAAAAAAATGGGGCACAAAGCTCAAGCTTTTGAACTAGGGTTTAGTGAGAAAGAACTTGAAGCTCAATCATGACATAGGATATGGAAATTTTACATAGGGGCCATGAACAAAATATAAGGGAAATTAATATATGTAGATAAAGGTACAAGAGTGGATTCCTCTTCAAAATTTCTCTATTTAGTGATTAATAGCATAGAGCCAAGAAAATGACATTTTTAGGAATAAGTGTACATAAATCTATTGGTATAATTCTTTCATTTGGGGTGATGACCATGTAAATTACTACAATGATAAACATTGTTCACACACCCATCCTTGGTTCTCTCCTTTACCTCAATGTTATTCTCCTAAACATAGTTGTAACAAATAGGTTCCTCCTTTACAAAATAACATGTTTCATAACTTGACACTCAACATTTCTCCAAAACACTTAAAAAACAACATAATAAGAAAGATAATATTCAGACTAAATAAAAACCCTTATTAATATTATTTAACCTAATAATAACTATGTATAGAATAAGCCATTTAATTTTATATTTCATATTCGATCATATAATTTTATTAAAAAACAAAATTAATATTGACTAAAGATGTGATCCTATTCCCCAACTTCTTATATGATCAAATCATATACCTAATTATGAATTACTATAATATACATGTGGGACTATTCATTTAAAAATAGAAAACCAAACACAAAAACAAAAACAAAAACCCAAATAAAAGCTTGCTCAATTATAATACCTAGCTGTCAATTCAATTAAGAAAACGAGAGGTTAAGGGTCATCACATAAGATTCTCACGAGGGAAAGGATCAAATGAAATCGACGTTCCTTATTTTTGTTTCAGCCACGTCCGTTGATAGGCATCTATCACTGATGGGCATCTCTATCTACTCTCTTTTCTATGATCTGCTCGTTTACAGCTTTAAGCCTATAGTCACATGCATTGTAGGAAAAATACAACTGAAATTATTATTATTATTATTATTTTAATTGAGCACCTGTCCCATCATATTCTATGCAGTCAGTCTCAGCCTCCAGTCATGAGATGCTTTGGTATTAAAAAAATTGAATATTAAATGAGCAATTAGGGAAATAAACTTATGTAATGGAAAAAATAACGACTAGAAGTTGAAGTTGCTACTTGGTTTGGAGTAATTATTTGTACTTGCAGAGAAGGAAGAGGAGAGCTATTTTAATCCATATACTCAGCAATATCCATATTGATAAGTAGGAGGTATTTTTCCACAGCGTGTCAAATTATGATATTGCTATCAGGATTCAACCGTGTAGTTTGAGTCAAACTCATTGACCCATGTTTCATGAGTAGTGGTTCCAGCGAAACCCATCTCATAGATAGTCCACTTAGCACTCATTGCATCACAGGTGTAACTCCGAGGAGAATGAAGCCTTTGGTCTGAAGTCACATCCGAGTACTGCTCCACTCAAGCCTTGACTTAGCCAGGAGTTCTCTCCAGGTTAAGCCCGTTTGAGTTATTACCCATTTACAAAACTTCAGCAAGTGTTGTGCCTTATGACCATTCATAATAGAGCCCTTTGGCTCATCAATTATAAGTAGGAGGTATTTTTCCACGAGTAGAATTATGATATTGCTATCGGGGTTTAATCGTGTAGTTCGAGTCAAACTCATTGACCCATGTTTCATGATGGTGGTTCACAAGAACATCTCTCCTTGATGTGAATGGTCCACTTAGCACTCATTGCATCTGGGTGATCTCCTGAGAGGAGAGCATGGTCCAGGTCCGGTCTGTCATCACTGCTCCTCAGCAACGGGAGTTTTCTCCAAGGTTAAGCCCGCTTAGTTGTTACCCATTGCAAAACCTTCAGCAAGTGTTACCCCATATTGTTGCTTAGGTTCCACTGTAATGGGGAAGGCAGAGAGGATAGGTGGCCTTGCCAGTAGTACAGACTTGAGAAGTGGGTTTTGTAAGGAAAGTGGAACTTATTACAGCAAACATAAGCCCAGATCAATCCCAGATGACCCCTACCTAGATCTGGTCTCTTATGTGCTTTCTCCCAAAAACAGAGCTGCAGAAATAGCTCTGATTGATTCTTCAACTAATGAGCAGATTTCGTACAAGGAATTGCCCGGCAAGATCAGATGTGTTGCAGCAGGATTATACAGAATGGGTATAAGGCAGGGAGATGTGGTGTGCATAGTTTCTCAAAACTCTATTCACTTTCCTGTTATATTTTTGGGAATTCTGTCTATTGGAGCAATCGCCACCACCACCAACCCCCTCAACACTGCAGCTGAAATCATCAAGCAGGTTAGCAGCCATACACAAGTTTAGTAACTGATGATTTTTATTTTTTTTCCTATTTTTTAGATGTTTTTAACGTTGCCCTCTTGATCTGGGCCCTGAAATTATATTCAAAATCACTGTCATCGTAGAAATTAATGATCAGGTTTCCCTGAAAGGAATATTTTGGGGGAAAATTTAAGTAGGAATTACCTTGTATTAATTTTAGTTAGGGCAGCTGGGTTTAAATTGGTCAAAATATTAAGAATTAAATATTTTTGAGATTATAGTTTTATGATAATGATGTTGGATTGGGTTTCCACAAATTCACCACTAGCAATTCACTCCAACAATTTACCACTAGCAGTTTATCACTATGATATATTCATTGCGTATATAATTCACTACCAGCAATTCATTGTCATGGTATATTCACTGCATATACCTTTTTTATGCCGTCAACAAAATCTCTGTACTTTTTTATTTTTGGGTGCTCTTGACCACTTAAATATTGAAAAATGTATACGTGGTGAATATATCATATCATGGCAATGGATTGTTGATGATGAATTGTATACCTGATGAATATGTCACGACGATGAATTACTGGTAGTGAATTGTTGAGGATGAATTGCTGGTGGTGAATTACTGACAGTGAATTTTCCTAGAAACATTGAATTGACAAACATGATCCAAAATATTAATGAAATCAAAATATATTCAGTATTTTCAGGAGTTTGTTTTTTTCTAACCTTACAAGAAGAAAACTCATATTCCTGAGATTTGGGTGCAAGTAGACAAGGGATTCCAAAGCAAAGCTTGCATTCACGGTACCCGAATTGGTAGAGAAAGTAAAATCTACGGGTCTTCCATTAGTGGTGATAACACAAGAATCTTTCGAACATGTTGGACAGCATTTTATTACCTATGGGGAACTGCTACAATCCGATCCCTGCACGGCGCCCGCAGTCAAAATAAGGCAAGACGACACGGCCGCATTGCTGTATTCCTCTGGCACAACGGGAGTGAGTAAGGGAGTGATCATCACTCATAGAAACATCATTGCCATGGTCATTTTGCTGCTGGGTGTGATCATATCGGAGTCAAACCTCAATCCCTGGGAAATAGTCAGTCTGGCAGTACTGCCCATGTTTCATGTGTACGCCCTTGCAATGCTCGTAGCTGGGATGCTCGCGATGGGGGCCACATGTGTTGTCATGGACCGGTTTGAGTTGGAACAAATGGTGAGAAGCATCCAGCATTACAGAATTACATTTGCCCCGCTGGTGCCACCCATTATTCTGGCGCTCACTCATTATTCTACTGTGGTGGGGAAATATGACTTGACTTCACTAAGGCATGTGGGCTCTGGAGCTGCTCCCCTTGGGAAACAAGTGGCCCAGGCCTTTGCCAACAAATTCCCTCACATTCAACTGCTCCAGGTCAAATCTCCCTCTCTCTTCCACATATTTCTGATGTATCTTGTACTAAATAAGTAACCCAATAGTCTTAAATAGTCTTAAGCAGTGTATTTCATTGTGATATTAATCTTTGTTTCTGAGTAAAATTTATTGATTCATATTTTATGGGTGATGTTGTAGATAAATCTTTTTAAAGGGAATGAATGGTTCACTCGACACTCATTGCACCTATGAATTAGGAATGAATGGTCCACTATGTAATGAGTGCTGAAATGATAGTTACAATGAGTGCTGAGTGGACCATTCATTCTCAGTCCATAGATGCAATGAGAGTAAGTGAACCATTTATTGTCATGAAAGAAGGTTCATGTGAAACACCACTCATAAAATATAGATCAATGAATTTAACTCAAAACTATACAATTGAATTCCAATATTAATATCATAACTTTACAAAATAAAAAAATACTACCTACTTATCTAATGTAGCTCATTTCAGTGTTACAGTTGTAATCTCTTGCTAGTAATACTCAAATGATGCAGGGATATGGCATGACAGAAACAACCAGTGCAACATCAGTTACTACGGGAGAAGGATGGAAAAGATATGGCTCTGCTGGTTTGTTGCTTCCCAATATTGAGGCCAAAGTAATAGATGTGGACAGTGCCACTCCTTTACCTCCCAATCAAAAGGGGGAACTTTGTCTTAGAGGTCCTGTCATTATGAAAGGTAAATCTATTTTAAAACCCATCATGTAGGTACCCATTGAAATTGAAATCAGCCATGAAAATTTACTAAAAGAAAAAAGCAGATTAAAAGCTGTATGAAGTATAAGAAATTGAGAATGTTGAGGTGCATGTAGGTTACTTCAGTAATGAAGAAGCTACATCGTCAACAATTGACAGGGAGGGATGGCTGCATACAGGGGATCTCTGCTACTTTGATGAAGATGGATTTCTTTATATTGCGGATCGTTTGAAAGAGCTAATCAAGTATAATGCATACCAGGTACCAATCGACACTACAATTTAGTAACATAAACAGTATCATTTTATTTATTTGCTATTCTATGTGTGCAGGTTGCTCCGGCAGAACTGGAGGCGGTGTTGTTATCACACCCCGAGATTATAGACGCAGCAGTTGTGCCGTGAGTTGTTACTTCTTGGCATTTCTTACCTTGCTTTATTTGAATGTTTCTCTTTATTGTTAATGTTTTCATAATTATTCATTGCCATGGTGAGATAATGTACAGACTTCCGGATGAAGAGGCTGGGGAAATACCTCTGGCGTTTGTGGTGAGAAAAGCTAAAAGCCTTTTAGCTGAACAAGATGTTATCAATTTCGTGGCCAAACAGGTAATAGTAGTGTAATGAATTACTGAGATCTGATATCAAAAAGCTATTAGTTTTGATCAAAAAAATATATAGAATTTTTCTTCCTAAGCTATTGATAAATTATTATATAGATTTTGGGAATAACCTGTATTTAATATTATTGCATAGTTTTATTAACAAAAATATATTTTTAAAAATTAAGTATAACATAAATTAGAATTGAAACACAAAAATTATTGTTTATTTGGAAAGGAATTTTTAATATTTACTTATGTATAGAAATATGAAATGCAAATAAAATATTTAAATTAATATATTTAAGCGCTAATCCACATTTAAATGTAGCCTCTAGATTGAGCTAAGAAACATGTATAAAAGATATGAAAGACAACAACAAATCACTCACCTAACCTACAAGTCCCTTGTTGCACTCAAAGGTGGATGTGCTCAAGATGGATTAGTATGTACGAGATTGGATTTAAGGTGCTCAAAACAACAACATGAGATTGAATTCTAAGAATATTCCTATAAAATTAGCTCATTGATAACTCATTTATAGAGTTAGACGATGGAAGATTAATGATTGAAATTGATTTGGTAGATCAATAGTCAAGAATGATTGAAAGGATTGAATGTATGAGAAGCCTCAGAATGTCATTTTACAATTGTTGCACATGAGGAGGTCCACACGATCCAAGAGATTTGGATCATGGAGAATTTTTATATTGAACGGAGAGACAATATTTGATGAAAAGATTGTACATGGAGTCTTTTGTATACATTGAGTCATGTACAAGGTTGAATTGGTTGATGATGTTCAAGCTTGTGGAAGTGATTAATTAGTTAATTAATTAGTTTTTAGTCAACTACTATTTTGAGGGAAATTTGGAATTAAATAAATTTATTTATTTTTGAAAGATTGGGGTATGATTGATGAACTTAATTAGATAAACGAATTTATTTAGTTAAGGCTTGACTAAAAGGAAAAATTGTTTAAATGATAAATTAATTAACACCCACATGGGATCACAATTAGATGAGTAGCCTCAAATGTCTGGGAGATATAACACTGGGAACTCAACCTATAAGGTTGTCATCCTAATCTTTATCTTTACCTTGCTAAATGGTAGCATGCACATGTGAGATGGAAAGCTCTAAGCAAGGAAGTTTCTCACTCTCTATCTAGCCAAAATGGTCATGCTCAGAAACAAAGGAATGTCCACATAGTGTAGCAGTCCATCCATTGTGCTAAGGTATGGAGAGAATTAAGAACCAAGGTCAACTCATTTGGAACTATGACTATGAGACCATTAACATACACATGGAAAAGAGCCTTACCTTTGTGGTGGAGAAGAATCCTTAATGGTAGGAGGAGGCACATGAGCAGTTGTATAGGGGGTGATATCTCAATATTCAATTCAATTTTGTAGATTATTGATTTAGTCATGAATAGGGGACCTTACTGGACTACCCAATCATGCAACCAAAAACATGACACCAACACAACAAAAGAAAGATTAATCCAAATAAAAAAATAATTTTATTCATTAACTTCAAAACTATTTACACTATGTTCGTTCAGATAAAAAATTATTTCAGCATATCCTACCACTTAGATTACACACATATGGCCCTCCATGGACTTTTACTAATTCTATGGATTTGAGCTTCTAAGACAACCTCTTCTCTCACCAACCCTTAACCATGTTTTCATGTCCTCTTAATTATTCTTCATATATAAGTTTTCTTCTACCACTTATCTTATCTGTGTTGCAACCCCTTTATCTTCTTCCTCCTCTAGGGTTTTTTCCCCTCAATATTTTTCCTTAGTCTTTCCCTTGATCTTCCTCACTCTCTCTAAAAATTAAAAAAAAATCCTTTAAATCTCTCTACCATTCATTATAGGGGAATATTCAACTATATTATAACCAATTTTATTATATTTTGGGAACACATGACACTTATGTAACCTCTATCAAAGGTATAAGGGGTTCTTGAAATCTTGTCAACTTCTGAAAAATAGTTTTAAAACCTAGTGAGATAGCCAACATTCAATTTTTCTCCAATTGCTCCAATACACCATCCTTGTAATCTTTCCTTTTTGCAAAGGCTATGAGTTTTCCATTGACTTTTGATAAGGTTTTAACATCCTTTTTGAGTGTTTATGAGGTAGTGACAACCTCATTGAAAGTCAATATTGGTTTCATAACCATCTTCAAAAGCTAAAATTCTTCACAAAACTCTCCCTTCTCAACAAGAAAACCATTTTTCTTTCATTGGAGGTTTTGAAAAGTACCTCATGAGCCAAAAGTTTATGAGAATCATGTTGGGGGTTGATGAAGGTTTTTCAACCTTGTAAAAAAATTCAAAACCTCTTTGAATATTCTTTTTATTTCACAAACAAAAGAGTTAGAAAATATTTCACTCAAGGTTCTAAAAAGTGTATTAGGAGCCAACAAGGTTATGCAAACCATGTTAGGGGTCGACAAGGTTGTGATGAGATCATTGGGAGCTAACAGAGATTTTGAAACCTTACAATTTCATTGACAACCATAGAATTAGAATAACTTGGCCAAATTTTAAATTGAAAATGAAACATTTTTTTGGTTATGTAGGATTGCTTGTGGACTTGGATTCTCATACATCATGCATTCCAAGTAATAAGTTTGAGAGCATTGGAACACAAAATGGAGTTAAATGATAGGATCATCCTTCCAAATTGTAAACAACCTACAACAAAATCCACCATTTTAATAAGTACCTTGCAATAATTCTTCCTTCTCTTCCAACATTTGGTTGGGACAATTGTCATCCTTCTCCACCTAGTCTACTCTTCACTCCTCCTTCCTTTTGTGGACCCATGTCCACCATTGACCACCCTCCTCCACCAATTATACTTCTTCTCATTTATTCTCTCATGGGATTCAACCCATTGTAATCCAACCTCCTCCACCAAAATCCCTCTTCCCACCCTATCTCATCTACACCATTCTCCATAACATTTGCATACATAACTGCACTAACAAAATCATGCAAATTAACTATTTCCATCTTCTCCTTTGCATTCATCTCATCTTCCACTTTCACCACCTCATTTGTGTATACATCATCATCTTCATTGAAATAAAAATATTAATCATTACATATGTTTTCACATTTCCTTCTATTATTAATACAACTCTTTCCTCATCATCCCCTATTGCAACATCTTCTTTCTTTTCATCAAATCCTATTGTAATACCTTTTTCTTCACATGTATTTTCACCAAGACATGTTGCTACAACTTCTCTATTTGCTTCTTTAGTGTAATCAACATAGAAATTTTATCCTCAATCTTCATCCTTAGTCTTGTCCTTGATATTCCTCCCTCTTTGAAAATCTAATCTTCCTTTAAATCTCTCTATCATTCGTTATAGGAAAATATTTTGTTGATATAACCTATTTTGTTAAATTTTGGGAACTTAGGACACTTACATAACCTCTATCAAAGGTAAAAAGGTTCTTGAAACCTTTTTGGCTCTCGAAAATGATTTCAAAACCTAGTGAGAAATTTTCCATTTAATTTTTCTCCAACTAATCCATCAATTTATCCTTTAAATCTTTTCTTTTTACAAAGGTTGAGTTGTTTGTGTATGTGCTAAAAATTATCTCACACCACAAAATCACTTGTAAAACAAAAAATAACCTTCCATAAGAGATTATGACAAGATAATAGCTTTCTTGATATGATATATTGCAAATGTACAAGAGCATTTCTTAAATAGACAAGGTGACGGATACAATTACAGAACATCATGGTTTGTGTCTTAATCCTATAACATGAGACAACTAACTCAACTAATATTAAATGAACTAGGACTAAAGAATTAAATTTCATAAGATACTTATGATATAAATGAAAACTAAGACTTCTATAAATTTTCCTAGGACCTAAGTAAATTTAACGTGTGAATAGAACCTCCTAGTGAACTAGATAGGTAAAACACCATATTCACACTAACACCCCCTAAGTACAACTTAGGGAGGAAGAAACCAATGCAAATGATGCAAGAATTAAAGGATGGTCCTTGGCCACAAGGCCATGTTAGGTACCCATGTACAAATGATCTCTCATAAACTTAGAAAAGGAGAAAAAACTAGTGGGAGAAAAATTCTCTCCAAAAGAGAGAATGCATGAAAATTATCATGTGAAAGTGATCAAATAAGTGATGAAAGGACTCATCAATACCCCCCAAGGACTTCATCCATCAAAAAGATACAATGATTATCCCCCCGTAAGAGGGAAACAAAGAGACTGTGTATCACTCTCATAATGTATAATCTCTTACAAAAATGTTAAGTTCTTGAAGACAAAACATGATCCAATGTCGACAAACAACTTGTCTCCCTTTCAAAATAAATAAAAACAAGTACAAATGCAGGAATGCTTCTCATTCCAAATATGAATCAATAGGAAGAAGTATAAAGATGCATGATGATGTCTTTGAAATATACTCATGTGTCTCCTTGTCCACTAAAGATGAAGATGCCATAATCAAATCAGTTACATGCTCAATCAACAAAGAAGGTGACAAACTAGGACTATGTGGAAACTAATGAGGAATAAGATCCAAAGAAAAGGAAGGTTTGAAAACAATAGTGTAATGACTTCCATAAAAATGGGAGATAACCCCTCAAATGTTTCCTCCAAATATGAAATTTGAGACTCCATAAACAAGTCTGAAATACCTATGAAGAAATCATCCCACAAAGATATAGTTGAAAGACAATGATTTAACTTGTTGCAAAGAATCGTTGGAATCTTTAAAAGAAGCATTTTTGAAATATGATGAAGAAACAAAATATAAATGGTCTTGCTAAACAGGAATGATGGGAGCCTTAATAAATAACTCTACACAATGAATCAATGAAGGTGAATAATCAACAACTATCTTTAATGGAGAAGGAGCATCTGAAGAAACCTCATCCTCATCTTCTAAAGATTAAAAGTGTGAGTTGAAAAATGGAACTAGGGCCAATGCTAACTTAATTCACACTTTTCAACACTTTAACATTAGGGGATGTAAAAATGATCAGAAGAGACCACTTGGCTACTATCATCAGGGTTTTGGTCCCCTTGGAAAATGTGTGTGATGAAATTATGTGATATGTGATTTGATGATTGAAAAATAGGTTTATTATGCAAGTACAACAAACTGTCACTAATTCAAAAAACATAAAATTGAAGAATAGAAACAAAATGCAAGAGAGAAAAGAGCAATAATTGAAGAACTTGGCATTCAAATTTGGGATCAAACTGGTTGGACAAGGGTGAGGGAACCCCTACCTAAAAATTGGGGCTTTTAGGATCTCAGGACCTACATAGGTGTATTATAGCCTATAGGTGCTTGTCCATCAAAATCAACTTATGAACTTCGTGTATCAATGAATAATTGATCTTTCCCTAATTTGACAATGGAATTTTCTTGTATGTTTGATCTTGATTTGATGTCTTCAATATTTTCCAAATCCACTTCAGATTTGCAATCTCAAAAAAGAGAAGAGAGGAATGGTTGTCTTGTATAGGGGCTTGCCTAAGTCAAACTCTGTTTTGGTGTTTCCACCTCCACAATGGCTATGATGATGTTGGATAAAGAGTTCTTATCCTAGGTTAGGTAGAGGGAAATGGATAAAAATAAATGATAAATCATAATATTGCAACTTATTATTCAATTCTTCATTCCCTGATGGATTGAAGCCATTAATCGCATCTCATACAAGGAGAACTTGATAATTGATTGAAGGTCCTACAATTTTAGTACTCACAATGATAACGAACATGAAACATTATTACTTATGCTTGAACATGGATTTTGGGATGCATTGCCAACATCATCTTGACTAATGAAAAGTGTTGTAAAATTCAGCCTATTCTACTCTTGAATTTCCTCTTAGGATACTCAATTGATATTCAAATTGCTCAAATTGCCTAGTAGTTCAAATGGTGAAAAAGACATTTATATGCATTTCAATATTTCTCACAATAATTTTTTGAAAGGATAACAATTGAATTTAAATTTGCAAACATATTAATGCCAATAATAAAATATTTAAATTTAGGCCAAAATAGGGCAATCAAGAGTGAAGGTGCCCTTGATTGGACCTATTTTGAATTTTGAGTACTCGTTAAATAAATAATTAAAATTCATTAATTTTTTTGAGGATGAAAATAAAATAACATTAAGTTTCCACAATCCATGATATCAAGTGCTAATTTTTTTGGATTTAAACTATGTGAATTTTTTAAATCAATGTTTTGGATCAAACTCCATGATCCATCATTAGGATGATTTGCATGCAAAAAGAGAGAAGAATGTACTAATCCATCATCAAGATGATCCATCATTCTTCTCTCTTGTTGCATGCAAATCATCCTGATGATGGATCATGGAGTTTAATCTAAAATGTTGATTTAAAAATTCACATAGTTTAAATCTAGAAATTTTAGCACTTGACAATAAAATAGGTAAATAATAAGCATAATTAGGTCTAAGCACTGAAGGGGGAGCCAAACATAGTGTGAAATTATCTAAGGGTGATAATTTATGATTGTTACAAAGAATCAAACGTTTGAATAGTATCATAGTCATAGGCTATCCTATCTTAAATATGAAGAGACCTAAAATAGTCTAAAACAAGATCGTCAGGGAATGGATGAATAACAAGATATTTGTATATCACCCCAATTTTACTCCAACGAGCATGAAGAAACTCAATTTATGAAAAATATCATTCAAAATGTTATCATGAATATGTATAGCAATAACTCCTAAGATATGATCCATTTTTTAATTTCAAGCAAATGTCTTATTATTAGTATGTGGAGGGGGAACAAGACCATACAAATATGGCAACAAATAAAGCCAATGAAGATGTGTCATGATGTTATATCTTAATTTCTTATATATTACCCTTTTCAAGATGATTAGAGAAGGATGAAATGAGAACCCCATAATGAACTATGAGAGATCTCCAAAATTAGAAATAATAAACCTTCAACAACAATTTGAAACCCCCAAACATGATGAATACTATAAATGAAGCCTTCCCAAAAATAAAAAACTTCTCCAAGTGTTAGGATGTCTAAGTAATCACTCATAATGCAATATTTACAAATACTAAATAAAATATACATGTGGATAAATCTAGAAAAAGTGCATGGACACAAAATAGAGCTCCTCGATACCTTTTTGATGCTACAAAAATCACAAAAAAATTGAGATCCAAGAAAAAATTATGAGCTCGAAGGTCCAAATGAGATATATAAATTCAAATATAAATAAAATACACCTATACAAAAATTTGGCAAGATGAACTACAAAACCATCTTTTTTCATGGTTTCTCATTTTAAAAAAAATGATCTCCTAGATCAAAAGATATGGCCCTAGAGAAAAATCCACCATATTAGGGCCTTAGGGAAAAAATGGCCCCCTGGGGGCTGGCGCTAATTACCAATGTGACCACATTCTATGAAAATGGGTGAACCTGGGTGATCCCATAATATTGGTTTACAATTTTTGGCCAAGCTGGACACTGAACTATTTTTTTCTAACTAAACCTTCACTTTCGGGCACCTATAGCGACTAAACCGTGAGAAATTTGAAGATGATGCAAACTAGTGATTTGTGAAATTTTTTCTATAGATTCTAAATATTTTTTTTTCAAAATTTTTGGAATCGGATTGCACTTTTTTTTCCATCTCCTTCGAAAACTAGTTTTTTTCAATAAACACCATTTTTAAGGAGTGACACTCACTATAACACAACATTTTTTCCATGAAAAATAAAATTCTAATTTTTTCGAATTTAGATTTATAACTATGATATCTAGTGCTTTCAATTTGTTTCATAGTGTTTTAATGAATAATTTTTCCTTAATCAAGTTTCAAAGTCAAACCAATTACAATTTAGACATAGGCAGACTGTATTACACATAACTTTGTTTGTATATATCGAAATTCAATTTTATTTTTTTTGTTGGATCAAGGACTTCAATATCTAGTGCACTCATATTTTTCAAAAAAAAAATTGATAATCTTCTATTTTCCCACATGTGCAGAACAGAGAGTTTGATTTTCAGTGAAAAACCTACATTCACAAGAAATAATAATTAAATTAAATTTATTTAAAATTATACTTTTTGGGAAGCTCATAATAAGGAATACATACTTACAAAAAAAAAATTAAATGAATTCATTTGATCCCCCAAAAGGTAAATCAAAAGTGGTTTTTTATTAGCATTTTGATAGGTGTAAAGGAGACTCTATTATAGGTATGGTTTAAAACTAGTTGGGTTCTATACAAGGGGGTTTGATCTAAGTTAGTTTGATTAAATCCTCTTCAATTGGAATGCTTTAAATGGAACTTTGTAAGGTTTAAATCATTATATTTTCTAAAAAAATGTGATTTTAACAAAAATTAGAATCTCCCAAAAATCGTAAACCAACTTTGTGAGATCACCCTGCTAGAGGTTTATAAAATCTTCTCCTATTTTATAAAAAAATAGGATTTGATGAATGTAGCTATTGAAAATTATCTCACACACTAGAATCGCCTGGGAAACAAAAGATAACCTTGCTTAATAGACAAGGTGAGGGATAGGATTAGATAAGATCATGACATGTGTCTTAATCTTATAACATGAGACAACTAACTCAAATAATATTTAGTGAACTAGGACTCAAGAATTAAATTGCATAAGATAAAATAAGATCTAAATGACAACTAAGACTTCTAGAAAGATTCATAGGACCTAAGTAAACTAGTTTATTGCCATTTTTTAAATTCTAAAAAGAGTTAAAAATAAAATTAATCCTTTTTTTTCAAATTATACTAGTCTTTGCTAGTGCCTACATAGTCATACTATTGAATATTCTACCTACGTAGAAAATATTCTACCTGTAGGGAACATTTCTTGTGATATATATGGTTAAGGTAAATTTTCTCTAATGGACTATGGCAAAAGTGTCAAATTTTGATGAATTGATAGTTGATCCTTAGGTTCTTGGGCCTTGTGGATGTGATAGTAAGGTTAGATTTCACCCAAACTACTCCAAAAATGCACCTACCTTTTGCATCTACCAACCACCTCTCAAATTCAAACACTTGTAGATCTGGCTACTAATGTCCAATTTAGACAAAATAGAAGGATAAGCTAACTTTCTTGAACAACATAAACTCAATGGTAAACTTAGATTTATATCAAGGTACTCCAAAATGAATATATAATACAAAGCCATAAAGATAAGCCCTAGAATTTGGTATTTCTAACATTTTTTATAATTCTCTAAATCACCATATGATTCAAGAGAAAATAATATTCAACTTTTCAAGAGCAACCTAGATATCTCAAATATAATAACAAGAAGTAATCCCACAAACTCTAATACCATGTAATATTTAATATAGATTGCTCTATAACATGCAATATTATGCTAGGAGATAATCATCCAAAAATCTATGAGATTAAATGAAAGCTTACAAGAGACCAAACATGAATAATTATATTATATAAAAAGCATGCAAATACACTATATTTGTACATGAACATGACTTAGTGTGATTGATTATTATTAGAATGGGAACTGCATGGTTATATAGTCCAAGGTAAGACACATGACAACATAATATAATGAAATGTGTCTTAATCTTATGACTTGAGACATAAAGTGATAATTACCAAATAATTGTCTATGTAAACTTAAGTAAATGAGTGTGAATATGATATAAGACATGAACTAGCTAGGTAAAATACCATGTTCACACCAAAATAATAAACTATAAAACTTCATCAAAAACCTTTATGAAATTACATGAATTGAATGAATTTGAATTTAAGGATAGGGTTTGGTGACAATTCATTTAAAAAGAAAAAAATTATCAAGAACAAGTACCATGAATAAGGGATAGAGAATTTAAAATAAGTTATACACTTGAAATAAAATTATAACTTGATCAAACCCAAAAATCCAACAATAAGGATAAAATCAAAATCCCAACTCAATCAAAAAACTTTGGATGTGAAGGACATAACCATATGTAAATCCAACCATTTTTAGGAAAAATTAAAAATAGGATAAATATTATAAAAAAACTTTTAATTTAATGTTAGA
>VDFB02363142.1:43618-77992 GCA_007258455.2 Sequoia sempervirens
AGTTTATGAGAATCATGTTGGGGGTTGATGAAGGTTTTTCAACCTTGTAAAAAAATTCAAAACCTCTTTGAATATTCTTTTTATTTCACAAACAAAAGAGTTAGAAAATATTTCACTCAAGGTTCTAAAAAGTGTATTAGGAGCCAACAAGGTTATGCAAACCATGTTAGGGGTCGACAAGGTTGTGATGAGATTATTGGGAGCTAACAGAGATTTTGAAACCTTACAATTTCATTGACAACCATAGAATTAGAATAACTTGGCCAAATTTTAAATTGAAAATTTCTTGAGAAGCAATTCCCAAAACTAATAGGAGAACAACAAAATTGAAAATGAAACATTTTTTTGGTTATGTAGGATTGCTTGTGGACTTGGATTCTCATACATCACGCATTCCAAGTAATAATTTTGAGAGCATTGGAACACAAAATGGAGTTAAATGATAGGATCATCCTTCCAAATTGTAAACAACCTACAACAAAATCCACCATTTTAATAAGTACCTTGCAATAATTCTTCCTTCTCCTCCAACATTTGGTTGGGACAATTGTCATCCTTCTCCACCTAGTCTACTCTTCACTCCTCCTTCCTCTTGTGGACCCATGTCCACCATTGACCACCCTCCTCCACCAATTATACTTCTTCTCATTTATTCTCTCATGGGATTCAACCCATTGTAATCCAACCTCCTCCACCAAAATCCCTCTTCCCACCCTATCTCATCTACACCATTCTCCATAACATTTGCATACATAACTGCACTAACAAAATCATGCAAATTAACTATTTCCATCTTCTCCTTTGCATTCATCTCATCTTCCACTTTCACCACCTCATTTGTGTATACATCATCATCTTCATCGAAATAAAAATATTAATCATTACATATGTTTTCACATTTCCTTCTATTATTAATACAACTCTTTCCTCATCATCCCCTATTGCAACATCTTCTTTCTTTTCATCAAATCCTATTGTAATACCTTTTTCTTCACATGTATTTTCACCAAGACATTTTGCTACAACTTCTCTATTTTCTTCTTTAGTGTAATCAACATAGAAATTTTATCCTCAACCTTCATCCTTAGTCTTGTCCTTGATATTCCTCCCTCTCTGAAAATCCAATCTTCCTTTAAATCTCTCTATCATTTGTTATAGGAAAATATTTTGTTGATATAACCAATTTTGTTAAATTTTGGGAACTTAGGACACTTACATAACCTCTATCAAAGGTAAAAAGGTTCTTGAAACTTTTTTGGCTCTCGAAAATGATTTCAAAACCTAGTGAGAAATTTTCCATTTAATTTTTCTCCAACTAATCCATCAATTTATCCTTTAAATCTTTTCTTTTTACAAAGGTTGAGTTGTTTGTGTATGTGCTAAAAATTATCTCACACCACAAAATCACTTGTAAAACAAAAAATAACCTTCCATAAGAGATTATGACAAGATAATAGCTTTCTTGATATGATATATTGCAAATGTACAAGAGCATTTCTTAAATAGACAAGGTGACGGATACAATTACAGAACATCATGGTTTGTGTCTTAATCCTATAACATGAGACAACTAACTCAACTAATATTAAATGAACTAGGACTAAAGAATTAAATTTCATAAGATACTTATGATATAAATGAAAACTAAGACTTCTATAAATTTTCCTAGGACCTAAGTAAATTTAACGTGTGAATAGAACCTCCTAGTGAACTAGATAGGTAAAACACCATATTCACACTAACACCCCCTAAGTACAACTTAGGGAGGAAGAAACCAATGCAAATGATGCAAGAATTAAAGGATGGTCCTTGGCCACAAGGCCATGTTAGGTACCCATGTACAAATGATCTCTCATAAACTTAGAAAAGGAGAAAAAACTAGTGGGAGAAAAATTCTCTCCAAAAGAGAGAATGCATGAAAATTATCATGTGAAAGTGATCAAATAAGTGATGAAAGGACTCATCAATACCCCCCAAGGACTTCATCCATCAAAAAGATACAATGATTATCCCCCCGTAAGAGGGAAACAAAGAGACTGTGTATCACTCTCATAATGTATAATCTCTTACAAAAATGTTAAGTTCTTGAAGACAAAACATGATCCAATGTCGACAAACAACTTGTCTCCCTTTCAAAATAAATAAAAACAAGTACAAATGCAGGAATGCTTCTCATTCCAAATATGAATCAATAGGAAGAAGTATAAAGATGCATGATGATGTCTTTGAAATATACTCATGTGTCTCCTTGTCCACTAAAGATGAAGATGCCATAATCAAATCAGTTACATGCTCAATCAACAAAGAAGGTGACAAACTAGGACTATGTGGAAACTAATGAGGAATAAGATCCAAAGAAAAGGAAGGTTTGAAAACAATAGTGTAATGACTTCCATAAAAATGGGAGATAACCCCTCAAATGTTTCCTCCAAATATGAAATTTGAGACTCCATAAACAAGTCTGAAATACCTATGAAGAAATCATCCCACAAAGATATAGTTGAAAGACAATGATTTAACTTGTTGCAAAGAATCGTTGGAATCTTTAAAAGAAGCATTTTTGAAATATGATGAAGAAACAAAATATAAATGGTCTTGCTAAACAGGAATGATGGGAGCCTTAATAAATAACTCTACACAATGAATCAATGAAGGTGAATAATCAACAACTATCTTTAATGGAGAAGGAGCATCTGAAGAAACCTCATCCTCATCTTCTAAAGATTAAAAGTGTGAGTTGAAAAATGGAACTAGGGCCAATGCTAACTTAATTCACACTTTTCAACACTTTAACATTAGGGGATGTAAAAATGATCAGAAGAGACCACTTGGCTACTATCATCAGGGTTTTGGTCCCCTTGGAAAATGTGTGTGATGAAATTATGTGATATGTGATTTGATGATTGAAAAATAGGTTTATTATGCAAGTACAACAAACTGTCGCTAATTCAAAAAACATAAAATTGAAGAATAGAAACAAAATGCAAGAGAGAAAAGAGCAATAATTGAAGAACTTGGCATTCAAATTTGGGATCAAACTGGTTGGACAAGGGCGAGGGAACCCCTACCTAAAAATTGGGGCTTTTAGGATCTCAGGACCTACATAGGTGTATTATAGCCTATAGGTGCTTGTCCATCAAAATCAACTTATGAACTTCGTGTATCAATGAATAATTGATCTTTCCCTAATTTGACAATGGAATTTGCTTGTATGTTTGATCTTGATTTGATGTCTTCAATATTCTCCAAATCCACTTCAGATTCGCAATCTACAAAAAAGAGAAGAGAGGAATGGTTGTGCTGTATAGGGGCTTGCCTAAGTCAAACTCTGTTTTGGTGTTTCCACCTCCACAATGGCTATGATGATGTTGGATAAAGAGTTCTTACCCTAGGTTAGGTAGAGGGAAATGGATAAAAATAAATGATAAATCATAATATTGCAACTTATCATTCAATTCTTCATTCCCTGATGGATTGAAGCCATTAATCACATCTCATACAAGGAGAACTTGATAATTGATTGAAGGTCCTACAATTTTAGTACTCACAATGATAACGAAAATGAAACATTATTACTTATGCTTGAACATGGATTTTGGGATGCATTGCCAACATCATCTTGACTAATGAAAAGTGTTGTAAAATTCAGCCTATTCTACTCTTGAATTTCCTCTTAGGATACTCAATTGATATTCAAATTGCTCAAATTGCCTAGTAGTTCAAATGGTGAAAAAGACATTTATATGCATTTCAATATTTCTCACAATAATTTTTTGAAAGGATAACAATTGAATTTAAATTTGCAAACATATTAATGCCAATAATAAAATATTTAAATTTAGGCCAAAATAGGGCAATCAAGAGTGAAGGTGCCCTTGATTGGACCTATTTTGAATTTTGAGTACTCGTTAAATAAATAATTAAAATTAATTAATTTTTTTGAGGATGAAAATAAAATAACATTAAGTTTCCACAATCCATGATATCAAGTGCTAATTTTTTTGGATTTAAACTATGTGAATTTTTTAAATCAATGTTTTGGATCAAACTCCATGATCCATCATTAGGATGATTTGCATGCAAAAAGAGAGAAGAATGTACTAATCCATCATCAAGATGATCCATCATTCTTCTCTCTTGTTGCATGCAAATCATCCTGATGATGGATCATGGAGTTTAATCTAAAATGTTGATTTAAAAATTCACATAGTTTAAATCTAGAAATTTTAGCACTTGACAATAAAATAGGTAAATAATAAGCATAATTAGGTCTAAGCACTGAAGGGGGAGCCAAACATAGTGTGAAATTATCTAAGGGTGATAATTTATGATTGTTACAAAGAATCAAACGTTTGAATAGTATCATAGTCATAGGCTATCCTATCTTAAATATGAAGAGACCTAAAATAGTCTAAAACAAGATCGTCAGGGAATGGATGAATAACAAGATATTTGTATATCACCCCAATTTTACTCCAACGAGCATGAAGAAACTCAATTTATGAAAAATATCATTCAAAATGTTATCATGAATATGTATAGCAATAACTCCTAAGATATGATCCATTTTTTAATTTCAAGCAAATGTCTTATTATTAGTATGTGGAGGGGGAACAAGACCATACAAATATGGCAACAAATAAAGCCAATGAAGATGTGTCATGATGTTATATCTTAATTTCTTATATATTACCCTTTTCAAGATGATTAGAGAAGGATGAAATGAGAACCCCATAATGAACTATGAGAGATCTCCAAAATTAGAAATAATAAACCTTCAACAACAATTTGAAACCCCCAAACATGATGAATACTATAAATGAAGCCTTCCCAAAAATAAAAAACTTCTCCAAGTGTTAGGATGTCTAAGTAATCACTCATAATGCAATATTTACAAATACTAAATAAAATATACATGTGGATAAATCTAGAAAAAGTGCATGGACACAAAATAGAGCTCCTCGATACCTTTTTGATGCTACAAAAATCACAAAAAAATTGAGATCCAAGAAAAAATTATGAGCTCGAAGGTCCAAATGAGATATATAAATTCAAATATAAATAAAATACACCTATACAAAAATTTGGCAAGATGAACTACAAAACCATCTTTTTTCATGGTTTCTCATTTTAAAAAAAATGATCTCCTAGATCAAAAGATATGGCCCTAGAGAAAAATCCACCATATTAGGGCCTTAGGGAAAAAATGACTCGGGGTCAGCTTAATGGTATGTGCAAGATCACATGGAAAAAATAGGCCCTTAAGTGGGCAAAATTCTCGTGAAAAACCTGTGGAGTTAAAGAACTTGATTACGTAAAATTGAATGTTATATTCATATTATTTTCAAAAAATATGTAAAAATAGAATCTATAGCAATTGAATGTAGTTTCTAAACTACTAGGTTAATTTTAAAAAAAATCTATTTGCTGAAAATTTGAAATTTCAATGGCATAGTACTTAAATTTCAGGGAAAAAATAAGAAGTAGGTGTCTATTTGACCACCCTAACCACAATAAAATGATAATATTTTTTTATAAGAATTTAGAAATAAGTAGGGGCTACTCATGTCCTGATAGATATTTTTGTAATTTTTTTTTCAAGAAATAATTAATTTCATGATTTTATTACAAATTTTAAAAATATAAAAATCCTCAGAGGTCCTAGACTAATCTTTAACTCACTAAAAATTCATTTAAATTCAATTTTCTTTTTTAATCCCACAGATGCTAGCTATAGAATGTGATGCATGTTTCAGATTCAAAAAATGTGATACCGTTTCAAAGCAATAGATGTTTTCCAATCAGCCTATCAATCAAGACTTTAGTCGTAATTCAAATAGGAAATGAATAATAATTATTTATTAAATTCAAAGTAAAGCATAATTTATATTAGCGGAAAGTTGAGAATCTCCTTTAAAAACCCTTTTCATTTCATCAATTTCGCAGAAAGTCACAACCACATTAATGCTATAAATAATTCATCATATTGCCACTTTTGGCCCATCACATCCCTCGGCAAGACATATTCCTCTAATTCACTAACGACTTCACATTCTACTTTAAATGGACATACAGTGCTAGACGTCCCATAATATTGGTTTACAATTTTTGGCCGTTCCACACCTAACCATTTTTCTTAACTAAACCTTCACTTTCAAGACCCATAAATACCTGGGTTTCCATGGTAAATTTGAAGCATTTATTTAAACTAGTTGATTTCAGAAATTTTGTCTATGATTCTAAACATATTTTTTCTAAAAAATTTCGAATTGTGATTGCACTTCTTTTTCCATCCTTCAAAACTAGTTTTTTTAAGAAAAATTCACCATTTTTTAAAGAGCGACACTTCACTATAACACAACACGTGCTTTTCCGGCGAAAAATAAAATTCTAATTTTTTCACCCTAATTTATAACTCATGATATCTACTGGCTTCAATTTGTTTCATAGTGTTTTAAATCTAATATTTTTCCTTAATCAAATTTCAAAAGTCAAACCAATTACAATGTATAACACATAACTTTGTTTGTATATATCGAAATTCAATTTTATTTTTTTTGTTGGATCAAGGACTTCAATATCTAGTGCACTCATATTTTTCAAAAAAAAAAATTGATAATCTTCTATTTTTCCACATGTGCAGAACAGAGAGCTTGATTTTCAGTGAAAAACCTACATTCACAAGAAATAATAATTAAATTAAATTTATTTAAAATTATACTTTTTGGGAAGCTCATAATAAGGAATACATACTTACAAAAAAAAAATTAAATGAATTTATTTGATCCCCCAAAAGGTAAATCAAAAGTGATTTTTTATTAGCATTTTGATAGGTGTAAAGGAGACTCTATTATAGGTATGGTTTAAAACTAGTTGGGTTCTATCCAAGGGGGTTTGATCTAAGTTAGTTTGATTAAACCCTCTTCAATTGGAATGCTTTAAATGGAACTTTGTAAGGCTTAAATCATTATATTTTCTAAAAATATGTGATTTTAACAAAAATTAGAATCTCCCAAAAATCGTAAACCAGCTTTGTGAGATCACCCTGCTAGAGGTTTATAAAATCTTCTCCTATTTTATAAAAAAATAGGATTTGATGAATGTAGCTATTGAAAATTATCTCACACACTAGAATCACCTGGGAAACAAAAGATAACCTTGCTTAATAGACAAGGTGAGGGATAGGATTAGATAAGATCATGACATGTGTCTTAATCCTATAACATGAGACAACTAACTCAAATAATATTTAGTGAACTAGGACTCAAGAATTAAATTGCATAAGATAAAATAAGATCTAAATGACAACTAAGACTTCTAGAAAGATTCATAGGACCTAAGTAAACTAGTTTATTGCCATTTTTTTAATTTTAAAAAGAGTTAAAAATAAAATTAATCCTTTTTTTCCAAATTCTACTAGTCTTTGCTAGTGCCTACATAGTCATACTATTGAATATTCTACCTACGTAGAGAATATTCTACCTGTAGGGAACATTTCTTGTGATATATATGGTTAAGGGAAATTTTCTCTAATGTACTATGGCAAAAGTGTCAAATTTTGATGAATTGATAGTTGATCCTTAGGTACTTGGGCCTTGTGGATGTGATAGTAAGGTTATATTTGACCCAAACTACTCCAAAAATGCACCTACCTTTTGCATCTACCAACCACCTCTCAAATTCAAACACTTGTAGATCTGGCTACTAATGTCCAATTTAGACAAAATAGAAGGATAAGCTAACTTTCTTGAACAACATAAACTCAATGGTAAACTTAGATTTATATCAAGGTACTCCAAAATGAATATATAATACAAAGCCATAAAGATAAGCCCTAGAATTTGGTATTTCTAACATTTTTTATAATTCTCTAAATCACCATATGATTCAAGAGAAAATAATATTCAACTTTTCAAGAGCAACCTAGATATCTCAAATATAATAACAAGAAGTAATCCCACAAACTCTAATACCATGTAAGATTTAATATAGATTGCTCTATAACATGCAATATTATGCTAGGAGATAATCATCCAAAAATCTATGAGATTAAATGAAAGCTTACAAGAGACCAAACATGAATAATTATATTATATAAAAGCATGCAAATACACTATATGTGTACATGAATATGACTTAGTGTGATTGATTATTATTAGAATGGGAACTGCATGGTTATATAGTCCAAGGTAAGACACATGACAACATAATATAATGAAATGTGTCTTAATCTTATGACTTGAGACATAAAGTGATAATTACCAAATAATTGTCTATGTAAACTTAAGTAAATGAGTGTGAATATGATATAAGACATGAACTAGCTAGGTAAAATACCATGTTCACACCAAAATAATAAACTATAAAACTTCATCAAAAACCTTTATGAAATTACATGAATTGAATGAATTTGAATTTAAGGATAGGGTTTGGTGACAATTCATTTAAAAAGAAAAAAATTATCAAGAACAAGTACCATGAATAAGGGATAGAGAATTTAAAATAAGTTATACACTTGAAATAAAATTACAACTTGATCAAACCTAAAATCCAACAATAAGGATAAAATCAAAATCCCAACTCAATCAAAAAACTTTGGATGTGAAGGACATAACCATATGTAAATCCAACCATTTTTAGGAAAAATTAAAAATAGGATAAATATTATAAAAAAACTTTTAATTTAATGTTAGAAATGATGCAAGAGCATCCAACAATGTAGGGAAATCTTGCATCACCCAAAAAAAAAAATTATTTATTTTCTTTAGTTGTTTTGAGTCTCATGATGGAACTTAAGGGGTATAAGACTGTCATCAAAAATAGCAAAAATCGGGCACTTACTATTTTTAGTAAGTCAACCTAAACGAGCTCGTATGGACGTGAAAATTTACCCCAAGGAGCAAAACTAAAAAACATTTTCAGTCGCAAAAGAGTCACCTCAATACCCTGCACGGTTTGGGAGAAATTAAAGTTTTTGTCCTGAGAAATTTCTCCAATGCAGCTTCAAATTCAGATATAAAACTTTAGAGGCCCCAAAACAGCTCAAAAATTTGTTGAACTAACCTACGATGATGTGTGTTGTAGAGCTCATCAAGAGCTTTCCAACGATAGGCAATAATAGAAAATTGGACACCTGGATCAAAAGTTATGGCCTCGTGAAGTTGACACTCTTAAAAGTGAATTTCATTAAAATTTCTTCCTAAGCCAGAAATTAAACAGTGGGACTTTTGGCGCCAAAACAAAAGGGGATATTTGAACTTTCTAGAACATTCTAGGGTGGTTATTAGGGAAAATAAAAAGGGTTAAGTGGGGGTTGTAGAAGGTGGCCCCGATGGTGCAAATTGTGGCTCCAAATAGTAGATTTTCTTTTCAGAGTTGATTTTGTTGTAATGAATCAAGCCCATGAGGTTGTAGCATGTACGCTTTGAATCTGTAATTTCATTTTCTAAAAATAATTGAAAGTGAGTCATTTTTTGTCTCGCATCTTCTGTGTTGGTATCTGTTGTGATTTTTGTGGGTTTTGGACAATGTGGCCCTCATCAAGAAAATTCATATGCACAAATGTAAGGAAAAATCCTTGAGAGTGTTAAAAAAAATTACCTAATACTCAACGGGGATTTAAATTAAACCTTAGACAATAAAATTATTTTGTTCCCTTATTAAATATTGATATAGATTTAACACATATTTAAAAAAAAAAAATAGACCTAAATCAATATCAATCATTGAGTCACATAGAATACATGTAAGAGAGTAAATAAATAAGATAATAAAAGAAGAAATATGGTTCCTTCTCATCATGGTAAGTTTTCTAATGTATTGATACGTATTGGATATAAGGTTGGAGGTGTGCACAAAAGGTTATGGTGAAGAACCTTATTTTTTATGAGCTTATAAACAAGATTTTTAATGTGATAGTAGACAATTTATACAATTGTATTATTTTCTTTTTTAGTTGATTTAGGTTTCTATTATCACCTTTGGGTCTTGTTATGCAAGGGTTTGAGTGTGAAACTTTCTTATTTCTTAGAAAATCTTCATATTTTTCTATTTATAGTGATACAAAGATTAATTATGCATAATTTTTATCTTATAATTTTTATACATGATCTAGTAATTATCATATACTTATATTGATTCTCTATTTATTTTGTTATGTACTCATGATATATTTTAATAATGACATTAGGATTGTTCTTAAATATGATAACCCCAACTTAATAAATTTAGTGTATAATATGATAAACAATAACCATAATTCTCAATTGGGTCAATTCAAAATTAGTAAGAAATATATTTGAAAAGGGAAATTTGATTGTACCAATGATCGTTTCTAAGAGACAATATTGTAGTAATGATCATTTCCTAAGAAGTGGAGATGAATAGTGGATGTGATATATGGATAAATTTTAGTTAGAATAGATAAATTAATGGGTTATTATTGGGTTTTGTTTGATTATATGAATAAATAACATGAAGCATGGGTTATATTAACACATCTCAATACATGACTAAAGTGAGTAGAAAAATGGAGGGTAAATATGTAGTGTGAACCTCTAGAATTAATGTTTTATCACCTTTGACCATTTTTAATCAAATGGATCTTAGAAATTAATATATATAATTTTTTTAAGTATTATTAGAAAAATAGGAATACACAATTAAATAATTACATATTATCCACCTAACAAGCCTAAATTTAAACTATATTGAATATCTATTTTATAGATAACTCTTTTTTATGCCTATTTAAATAGGATATAAAAATGATGCTTATGTTATACATATACCAATAATTATTCTCTATTCTTGTATAATTATATACTCTAGTTTATGTTTTTAGCACATGCAACATGTAATGTATAAACTATACTTAAAACCCAACAAAAATAGGATGCATGAATATATTATTTCATACTTTGAAATAGGGCATCTATAGATAATATTAACATACTAAAGATCATAATTTTCACAATAGAGTTCTTATTTCTATTGACTTTTACACAATATTGCAATCAAACATATTAAACTTCCATGTTACAAATATAAATCCTATTGTCCTTGTAGACACCTAAATTTGGATACTTAATTTATCCAAATTTATCCCCTTTCATTTAAACATCCCCTTATTCGCGTTAATTAGGTAATATTACTATTATCTAATTAATATCCCTTAATTCCTCTAAAGCCCTAAGGTATCTAATTAATAATTAAATACCTTATCTCTTTAATCCTCCTTTCATCAAATGAATTAAATAAATATGACATTTATTTAATTCCTCACATGTCACATCTCTTTCTTAATCCTAATTATCCTTCTAATTCTATCATTAGGGATGTGCACATGTCTAATCCTTGATTAGGATGTGTCACATCCTCCAACTTTTGCAAATTGGCCTCTAATATCTCTTAGCCACCTAACCCTCCTCTAATCCTTCATTAACTAACCTAATCAACCTCCCAAGGAATTTTTAATTCATTTTTCTCTTCCCCATGTGATCTTTGACTTGTCACATCAAGTCACATGTGGACTCTTCCCCATGTGATCTTTGACTTGTCACATCAAGTCACATGTGAACTCTTCCCCATGGAATCTTTGACTTGTCACATCAATTCACATGTGACAAGTGTTTACCTTTTTAGGCACCTTGTCTTATCCAAGGTACTTTCCACCTCTCCCTTTGGAAGCTTGTCTTATCCACAAAGTTCCCCAATCATGTGAATTTTAAATTCACTTTTTATTCCTCCAAGGAATCTTTTCATATTCCAATGTACTATCAAGGTACATGTCCTTCCTCCACATCATGTACCCTCCTTCCACCTCATTTACACATCACCATTTCTAGGCCATCTCACATTCCACATGTAAAGATGTGAGGGCTTGTGATATCTCAACTCACCATAGCCCTTCATCTTGGCCTTGTTGGTTTAATCTCAACCGTTGAATTCTCTAGATAATTCAACTTCCTCTATAAATACCCTATTTTTTCTCTCATTTAGGGGTTGATCATTGTGCTAACTAAACTCTTGCAAAAAATTTATTTGAGCCATACTTAGCTAGAATTTCCATTTGCTTGCATACAACATAGCATCCTCATCTATTTTCCATCCATATTGCATCTCATTCATACATGTTTTTCCATCAAAAGGAGCATATATCACGTCAACAATCGAAGGGCCAACCAAAGGAGCAGCTTAACAAGGTATTACCGTTCTATCTATTTTGTTAGGTTTAACTTTTAGCCCAATCTTGAGGTGTTAGGTGTTTAGGTGGTTTCTTGCATGTTTTGTGTTGTTGCTCATTTCTGGAATAGTATTTTCGCTTGGTCAAAGTCCTAACCCATTGTTTTAATAAATCATAATAAATTTCCATGTTACAAATATAAATCCCTCTAGATTTCATTGAAAATGAATTTGTATCAATGCAAATATGTTTATTTAATGAATTTAAATTTTATTAATATATTAATTTGTAGATTTTTTATAGTTTAAGGTGTTATTATCATGCAATATCATGATGCATATTAATTATGCACATAACATTTAACATTTTTATGTCATATTCATCTAACATAATCTCTCATTTGAGAGCTATTAAAATAGAGAAAACTATACTAAATATAAATCCATTAAATAGAATTGAGAACAAACAATATTTTGAAAATTCTTTATTTATAATCATATTAAATTTACCAACATACATTAATATATAAATAGAAATTAAAAAATAAATTTTCATTTTATTTATTTTAATATTTCTTTTTCTTATTTTGTATATAATTAATTTGTAGGTGGCACCATACAAGAAGGTTAGAAGAGTACAGTTCATTAATTCTATTCCCAAATCTACTGCTGGAAAGATTCTTCGAAAAGAGCTTGTGGGTCTTACAAATTCAAAATTGTAATTGAATGGTGAAAATATTGCATATTAATGTTATATTATCATTATTGTTTGTATATTACATGTATCTTCAATAATATAAATGGTTGTCTCTAATTAGTTAGAATTTACATTGTAGTATTATAATTTTGTTGTAACTTAATCACCTGAACAACTTCAAAAATGGCATGTTTATTCTTTTGAATCAAAGATACCCACTTAATTTTTTGTATTCAATCAAATGTGATTTTATTATATGATATATTTTGACATTTTGAATTTAATATTTATTATTTATTATAATAGAAAATATATTCCTCATCTTGAATGATTGCCTTCTTTAGCAAATATAGATGAAGAGTACACAATGAAATGATACAAAATTTTGTAAAGATGGGGATTTTTGAAATGTGATAATAGATTAACATTTCTTAAAGTTTGAAAATTCTTGAAAGATAAGAATTAGTTCATTCAAAAATATTTTATTGGTATTTTTTTAAACAATTTTTTTTTATTTTAAAATAAAATAATTTAATTGAGAACATATAATAATTTTTTTTTTAATACCTTTTTTTATTAGTATTAAGTTATTTATAACTTTCAATATTTTTATCAATTTAATAATTGTAATATTTTTTAATTTAGATCGTACCCTTACAAGATTCCATGAGATTTTGTATAAGACACATTCTACCACTCCATATTTATCATATGGAAAATATAAGAATGCATTAATAAAATTTGTTACTTATGGGGTGGACAATATTTGACTAGATAAACATAGTTATGTATAAGAGTATTGTAAGATAAAATAATACACCAATTTGGAATGCTTGGATCAACCTTTTGACTCCATTTATGTAGGGTTGAATATTTTCCATTGGGAGTTACATTGTATTCTAGGTGCATGCTTTCATGGAGAGGGGAGTGGATGCACCTAGCTACTAATTTTTATTTTATTTAACCATTTATGTGATGTATACAATAATTAGGATTGTTAGAAAAATATGTTTTACAACTTGCATAATGGTATTATAATGTTTTTGTTCATAGGAGGTGAGTTGTGAGCCTTATCAAGACATTTTTTTTTTTAATGTTAGATACATTTTGAGTGTTGGGGGTGTCATGCATGGATGGTAATAAAACTTTTTTCTATGGTAAATTGTTGCATATGTGAACTAAAGTTTCATATTTAGGGTATAATAAGATTTGTACTCAACATTTGTTGTATATAGTATTGAATCACATGTCAATCCATGTTGAGCACCAAGATTATAAAGGAGGGCATGTAGATTTTCCTAGTAATTTGTAATGACTCCTTGATGAGGTTTAAAACTTGAGAACCCAACTTGTAAAATAAAAATTAGAGGAAGTAATTTTTAACAAGTTTTCTTTATGAAGTTCTAAGAATTCAACTTTATATTTTGAAGAATGTTCAATAGGATCACAACTCCCTTTGTGTTTGATTGAATTAAATACCATAAATTAATACTAATGTTTAGTGAATACTCTAAAATTAATTATTGTAAGATAAAATCCAAGGGATTCCACTCTTTTAGGTGCTTGTAGAGAGGCTTTTATGGTAGATCAAGATTAATGTGTTATTTCATTATAGACACATTACCATGTTTTCTTAGAAAAACCAAAGGACCCTTCAATATTTTACATCATCACTAGTTGACCTAAATCATAATGTATAATGCTCAATTGATCTATTATTGACCATCATCATGTGATCCAAATGTGGGTTTTTACACTCCTCAACTTATTTGGGTGCCTAATTTATTTGATTAAAAACTAATTTCACACCATTTGATGATATTTACCATGAGCTACATTTATTTGAATTTTTTTTAAGGTTATCATAAAAATTATAAATACTAACTCATGATTTGTATTTTGATGATGATGTTAGAAGAAATATAGTAAATCTTGTGCCTCCAAATGAGATTAATGAATCTAAAATAGAGGAAGATAGTTGTTATGATCCATGGGTAGTAAATAAAATGTTTTGGACATGTGCCAATCAGGATATTTATTTTTCTAAGCTAAAACTAATATATGTACTTACCCAAGGATAACATAAAGAGGAATTACATATCCATATTCCTTGATGAAAGAATTTAGATTAACCCTTTATAAACATGCATTGATATTTATAATATTTTTTAAGATGGCATATCATAGGATTAAGAACTCAAAAATGTATATAATTATGTAAATATATCAACACTATTTAGACTTAGGTATATGTAATGATGATTCTCAAAAATCATTATGATAGTTTTATTAATGGATTTTAACCAAATATTAACAATCAAGGGTTATATATTGACTAAAAATCATGTGAATCATTGGAAGGTACATGAGAAACACTATGATAAAAAAAATTGGAATTTAATGAAGATATGGAAACTACAACCACATTAGATGGTAGCCATAGTGATGGTTAATGAACAATGTAACTTTTTGAACATGATACACCCTTAATATTAGAGTATATAGGGTTATGAATAGTCTGCTAGTGGCTATCTTAACTCTTAAATTAAATCATTATTATCATTATTATATTTTTATTAGTTAATTATATTAGCCTAGGTGATATCATAGGCATAAATAAGGCATATATAGGAGGTAGTGAGTCTAATTTCATCATCATATTATGAATTTTGTTCTCATTGGAGATATTTGGAGGTTTGTCCCCTCAAAGTGGCTTGTTATTTTCAATTATTATCAAGTATTTGTAGCATATTTCCTATCATATTATTATATTATACAATTTATTTCATAACAAGTGGTATCAGAGCATGATCTTGGCACCATAAAGGTATTTTCTTAATATTGGAGGTCATTTTGGGAAGCACATATCTCTAATATTTTGGAAAATTATTTTCTCATTTTTAAAGGGTTTTTGAAGAAAATATTCAAGAAGCTACAATCCCAATTTTAGAGGAATTATAGGGGAATTGAGTGATTTATTACAAAATTAGAGTTTCTATCCAAATTATTTGAAAAGTGCATATATCCCAAATCCTATAGAATTGGTTTTTTTATTTTTAGTGGGTTTTTAAAGAGATCATAGAGGAGCCTATAGTCCAAATTGAAGATAATTATAATTATAGTTAATTTACTTGTTGTAAAATTAGGGTTTCCAACAAAATCTCACTAAAGGTTGCAAAACACTTGATTTTGGGGAGATTTATCTAGGAAAGTGCAACCTAGGCCCTAGTAAGTTACAGTAAAACTTTCAAATTTTATTTTGAATTTATTTGTGTGATTTATTGCAAAAATATTTTATACCATCATGACGGGGCTTGCAACAAGAGGTAGATAGAATACTACCACACCTAGGAAATATTCAGATAAGGATGAGGTATAAATTGAGGATATTGACCCTAATGATGAAATCAACAAAGTCAAGGGTGAAATTTCATCATTGGAGAATAAAATGATAAAAAAAATTACATCAATAAAAAAGGACATGCAAAAGGATATGAGTGAATTAAATTCACTTATTCATTGTATGAAATATGAGGGAGAATATTCACCTAGTAATATAGAAGATAATTCTTTTGTTGGATGTGAATTGTTTCAAGAAGGTTCATCCCTTTAATAATCTTATGCCTAGGAAATTCATACCCAAGTTGGATGTGAGAAATTTTGATGGCAAGGATCCAACTAATTGGCTTTTCCAAATGGAGTAGTTCTTTGATATTCATCATGTTCCTAGTCAATAGAAGGTGGCTATGGCATCATTATACGTAGAACTAGATCAATTCATTTGGTATCATTGGTTATTTGATGAGAAGAGAAATAAGGGTTGTGTGGTCACATGGTCATTTTTTCAAGAGGAACTTGCTACCCATTATGGAGATAACTTTATGGATAACTAGCTCTATCGACTTACTAAATTAAAGAAAATAGGTACCGTCAAGGACTGTACTCAAAAAATTTAAACACTTTGTCTAACATTGGAAAATGTGATAGAAGAAAATTTGAAGGAATTATTTCTAGGAGGTTTAAAGAATCACATAAAATATGAGGTATGTTTGTTCCAACCACAATCTTTGTCACAAGTGATACTTATAGCAAGAAAAGATGAGGAGAATGTTGTGAATAGGTGACAAGGGATTGTATATCAAAGCAAAGGAAGATCTCCTCAACCTACTAGGTTGAATCCACAACAAATTGAGGAGAAGAAAGCAAAAGGTTTTGTTTCAATTGTGATAGAAATACAATCAAGACATAAATGCAATGAAAAGAAATTATTCTATATTGAAGGTTTGAGTGAGGAAGAAGATGAGGAACCAATATTAGATGGTAAAAGGGAGTCAGATGAGGAATCACATGATTCCCAACCAATAATTTATTTTCATGCACTCTTAGGTTTTAGTGCCCCACAAACTCTCAAGGTAGTGGATTTCTTAAAGAAGCAAAAAGTAACAATATTGATTGAATTGAGTAGTACTCATAATTTCATCAACAAAAAGTTGGCTACTCGCATATATTGTTTTATATGCCCAACTCTAGATTTTCAAGTCTTGATTGTAGATGGTGGTACTATTAGTTGTTCTAGAAGATTCCATAGTGTTAGAATCACCAAGATCACCTGCATGCAAGATCGATACCTGTCACATGCAAAAGATATGAAGAACGAAAAAGCAATGTTCTCAGAAAACCTCTCTGTGAAAATGCATTAAGAGAATCCATTATTACAAAGTGATCAATCCTTATGAAGGAGATCAACAAACCCTAAAAAGGGAAACCCTAGTGTGCACACTTAATAATTAATAATTAATTATTAATGTGCCTAAGTTTAGCTTAAGTAATAAAAGGAATAGTGACTTAATTAATTAATCAATGTGATGTAATTAATTAAGTAAAACAACTATTACTCTAACACTACTTAAGATGAACTTAGGAAGTAGCTAAAAACACTAGAAAAGATGCATGAAAGCAAAGATGGGTCCGGCAGCTAAGGCCTGATCAGGTACCCATTTACAAATGCAATAAGAAAGGCTACTGGAAACCCTTGCACCCGAAACTCACGAAAAGGCCATATCTTCAGATCACGAACAAAGCAGCTGCAGGTCTGGAGCTCTGATACCATGTTAGAATCCAAGATCACCTGCATGCAAGATGGATACCTGTCACATGCAAAAGATATGAAGAACGAAAAAGCAATGTTCTCAAAAAACCTCTCTGTAAAAATGCATTAAGAGAATCAATTATTACAATGTGATCAATCCTTATGAAGGAGATCAACAAACCCTAAAAAGGGAAACCCTAGTGTGCACACTTAATAATTAATAATTAATTATTAATGTGCCTAAGTTTAGCTTAAGTAATAAAGAGGAATAAGTGACTTAATTAATTAATCCAATTAATTAAGCATAATAACTTATTACTCTAACACCCCCCCTTAAGATGAACTTAGGAAGAAGCTAAAACACTAGAAAAAGATGCATGAAAGCAAAGATGGGTCCCGGCAACTAGGCCTGATCGGTACCCATTTACAAATGCAATAATGAGTAAGAGAAGGAAAAACCCAGTGGGACAAAACCCCCCTTACAATGAGATAACATGCTGCAAAGAAGCACTGGAAGAACTCTGTAGAGTAACACTGGAACTTGATATAGGCAACCAAGGAAATATTCTTCTGTATACTACTGAAACCGGATGAGAGTCACTGATTGACTCAAGGAATCATGATTAAAGCAACAGAAAACCCGATGCCACGGAACACTCGAAAACTCCAAACTGGAACAACTCTGGAATCTATGATGCAGCAAGTGATTATTAAATGATGCATTACTGAAAACGAAGTACAAAGATGCAAGAGGCACTCTCCCAACTGCCAAAATATCCAAGTAATCGCCAAACAACCCATCGGGCCAAATCTGGATTAACTGATAAACCTGGGACAGATACAGAAAAAGTGCATGGACAGCAATATAGAGCTCCTTAATACCTTTCCGACGCTTCAAACGAGGCGAAAAACGGAGATCGTGGCAAAAAGTTATGAGCTCGGAAGTCCAAAAACAACATCTGACTTCAAACAGTAATAAATGCAGTAAAACAGAAAAATACTGTAAAATAAACTGCACTACAGGAAAGAGCTCAGAATCAGCTTTCCGGCGATATCTCGTTTGCCCGATTTGATACCGTATGCCCAAGTTATGGCCAAAAGAAAAAAACTGCTTCTTTAGGAAAAACTAGGGTTAGGAGGGCAAAGAGGGGTGCCGTACGGCTGACGTCATGCTGACGTCATCAAAATCTGAGCATAAATTTGACGGCCGGGCGTCGAACCAATCGCCCTGCAAAATGAAAAGAATTTTGGCCCTTAGTGTCATGTGACCCGGGTGATTCGGGCCGGTCGGGGCTGCCTTCGCAGAAAACCCCGTTCCCCATATGACGAGTGGAGGCTGCCGAACCCGGCCGGGGGCTGGATCTACGCCGGATCTTCATATGACCTCTACCAGCGTGCGGAGGCTCATATTCCGAAATCGCTTAGGTGCCGCCGCTCCGCCGGTGGCAATCGGATTGGTATGACTGGTGCCCGAAGCGGCGCCCAAAAATTTGAAGAAATTTCAATTTTTAATATTTTGAAATTTTTCAAAAATACCGATCTCGTCTTTGAGGCCGTCTGACCCTCGAGAGAAAAAATTTACCCAAACCAACTTACTCCATCGACGATTTGACAGGCGTTTCTAGGGTTTTGGGACGCTGCGAACGCGATGGCGACGTCCGTTTGAGCCCATTGTGTCCCGAAAAGATGGCTACCCCTAGATCTTGCAGAAAAGACGCCTGTGGAAACCCTTGCACCCGAAACTCACGAAGAGGCCATATCTTCAGATCACGAACAAGCAGCTGCAGGTCTGGAGCTCTGATACCATGTTAGAATCACCAAGATCACCTGCATGCAAGATCGATACCTGTCACATGCAAAAGATATGAAGAACGAAAAAGCAATGTTCTCAGAAAACCTCTCTGTGAAAATGCATTAAGAGAATCCATTATTACAAAGTGATCAATCCTTATGAAGGAGATCAACAAACCCTAAAAAGGGAAACCCTAGTGTGCACACTTAATAATTAATAATTAATTATTAATGTGCCTAAGTTTAGCTTAAGTAATAAAGAGGAATAAGTGACTTAATTAATTAATCAATGTGATGTAATTAATTAAGTAAAACAACTTATTACTCTAACACATAGCTCATTAAATTGTCAATGGGAGATTATCACCTTGATAACCCAATGTATGCTATATCCATGGGTGTAATAGATATTTTTTTGGGAGTACAATGGATTAATACATTGGGAATAGTTGGGATGAACTTCCAAGAACTATTCATGAGATTTCAATTATAAGGGAAAAAGTAAAATTTATTATATATAAAAAGTGACATCCTATTTAATTTTATTTTTCAACATTTTATCAACAACTAAATTATAGTGTCAATTTCATAAAAAACTATATTCAAATATTTTTTATTTTAAAAAAAAAATACAAGCATAAGTTACACTAAAAAATAAATACTTTATTTTTTTACATCATTTCAAAATTCAAAACATCTATGTCACTTTTTAGTGACTGAAGTTAAAAAATTGGATTAGTGTTGGTTGATTCCTTTATAAAAGTGTGGCATAGCTTTGTGCTTTTATCCATATAGTAGAGCTAAGAGGATTGAAGGAAAAGTCCCCAAAAATGGTATGCTCACATAAAATGTAAAAGTTTCTTAAAAAAGGAGCTAATGGATTTGTGGCCCAATTATGTTCATTAGAAGCCTATCAATCTAATGCTCCCACCCATCTAGATTTACAAGAAATTATTGATCGTCACTTAATGGTTTTCAAATATATTCTTAAATTAATTCATCCTAAGGGGGGTCATGATCATGACATACAACTAGTTCTAGGGAGCCATCTACCCAACATCAATCTTGACAGGTACCTATATATGGAAAAAAGTGAGATCAAAAAGATCAAGTTGAGGAGATGCTAGAGGCAAGAATTATTAGGCATAGCCAAAGTTCTTACTCCTCACCCATGGTGATGGTGCATAAGAAGGATGAAACTTGGAACATGTACCTAGACTATAGAGTGCTCAACATGTACACCATCAAAGATAAGTTTCCAATTCTAGTCATTGATGATTTTCTAGATGAATTGAATGGGGCTATGTGTTTTACAAAGTTAGATATTAGATCATGTTATCACCAAATTAAAATTAAGGAAGAAGATATTTTTAAGACAAAATTTAGGACTCATGAGGTTCATTATGAGTTTTTTGTTATATCATTTAGTCTTATGCACTATCTACATTTCAAAGTCTAATGAACTCTATCTTTATGAAATTCTTGAGGAAGATTGTATTAGTGTTCTTTAGTGATATATTTATTTATAGAAAAACATAGGAAGAACACTTGTATAATGTAGATCAAGCATTAAAAGTTCTTGAAGATCATCAACTCTATGTTAAGTCATCCAAGTGTGATTTTGATCTCGATGAGGTGGAGTAATTGGGACACAGTTTTTATTGAAGGATTAAAGGTGGATCCTAACAAAATTAAGGTTATCATGGAATGAATTGTTCACAAAACCATTAAGAAATTGAGGGGTTCTTGGGATTGACTAGATACTATAGAATATTTGTGAAGAATTATGGCTTTATAGTGTACCCCTCACAACTTTATTGAAGAAGGATTCTTTTCAGTCGAATGAATCTGTTAATGAAAATTTTGAGATATTGAAGGTGGCTATGTGTGTGACTCCAATTCCTTCCACTCCAAACTTCACCAAGGATTTTATTATGGAATTTTATGCTTCAGGAAATGGTATAGGAGTTGTTCTCATATAGGAGGGTTGGCCCATTTCTTTTGAGAGTTATCGATTGTAGGGTAAGAATCAACTCAAACCTATTTACGAGAAGGAAATGCTAGTTATTCTTCATTGAGTAAAATAATGGAGGCCTTATCTAATGGGTAGATAGTTCAAGGTTAAGAAATATCATGATAGCCTCTCTTTTTTTGGAACAAATATTATCTTATGAAGAGCAACAAAAATGGGTCACTAAGATATTGGGATATAATTTTGAGATTGTATATATAAGAAAGGGAAGGAAAATTTTGTGGACGATGCACTATCTAGGAAGGATGAGAAAGATGGATATTTATTGTGTGTCATTTTAGTATTACAAAAAGATTGGGTATTATATAATCCAAAGCAAAGTGGCAGAATAATGTTGCTACAAGTAATCTCATTCAACAATTGCAAAGTGATCCTAGGAGTAGTTCAAATATTTTGTTGGAAGGGATATACTTTGTGGTATAAAGAGTCATTGTATATTTGCAAGAATTCCTCTCTCAAAAAAAAAAATTCATAGAGCTTCATGAGTCTCCACTTGGTGGTCATTTAGGAATTTTAAATACATATCATCAAGTCAATAAATAATTATTTTGGGAAGGGCTAAAAGGGGATGTTAAAAAAATTGTGGTAAAATTTTTGGTTTGTCAAAGAATGGTCTGTAATCAAGATTTATGGAAATAACTATGTGCATATTTTTACATCAACGTTTCATATCATACTCCATGATCCATCATCAAGATGAATAAGCAGAAAGAGAGAGAAGTCAAAGAATGGTCTGTAATCAAGATTTCTGGAAATAACTGTGTGCATATTTTTACATCAACGTTTCAGATCATACTCCATGATCCATCATCACTTCTCTCTCTTTCTAGTTATTCATCTTGATGATGGATCATGGAGTATGATCCGAAATGTTGATGTAAAAATATGCACACAGTTATTTCCAATAATCTTGATTACAATCGATCATGGATGGTGGAAACAAAATGTTATTAAAAGAATGGTCTCTTAAAACCCTTACTTATTCCTAGCTAACATTGGGAAGAGGTCTCTATGGACTTCATCACTAGGCTTCCAAAATATAATTATAAGAGTGTCATCATGGTAGTAGTAGATCACATCACTAAATATTCACATTTTATTGCATTATCACATCCTTTTATAGAAAGTATAGTGAAAAAATCATTTTTGGAGAATATTCAAAAGCTACATGGTATTCCTAAAGTTATTATTAGTGACGATGATCCTACATTTACTAGTAAATTTTGGATAGATTTATTCTCATATTTGGGAACTCAATTAGCTCATATTTCTTCATACCATCCTTAATTTGATGGTCATTCTAAGGTTGTTAATAATTTTTTTGAAGGATATCTACATTGTTTCACTTCAAATAAATAATCTCAATGGGTAGATTGGTTGTCACTAGCAGAATGGTGGTATAACAATTCCTTCTATAGTTCATCAAAAATGTCTTCATATATGGCATTGTATGGATATCATCCTCCTTCCATCACATCATCATTGAAGGTCTCACCAAGAGTTCACACTATGGAGGAATACCTACTTCATCAACAAAGAGTACTTGCAGGACTCAAAGAGAATCTAGCCATGGCACAAAATTGAATGAAGCAATAGATGGACCAACACCATAGTGAAAGAAGTTTTGAAGTTATGGATTGGGTTTTCTTGATATTTCAACCTTACAAGAAAATTTTGTTGAAGCAATAGCAAAGAATAAAAATTTGTCCCCAAAATATTATGGACCATACTAAATCATGCAAAAGATAGGTAGTGTTTCCTACAAACCTAAATTGCCACCAACAACAAAGATACATCCATTTTTTCATGTTTCTTGTTTGAAGAAGGCAATTTGAAATAATATCTCAACTTAGACAATATTACCCAAGCTCAGTGAAGAAGGAAGAATCATATTGAAACCAAATTTTATTCTTTAGAAATGCACAAGGAAGATAAGGACCAAAACACTCACTTAGTATCTCATCCAATTGAATAATTTACCAATTGAATATGCCAGATGGTAGGATGAGGAGTTCATTCAAAAGAATCCAAACTTTATTAGACTTGAGGATAATTGTTCTATGAAAAGGGGGTATGCTACACCCTTAATATTAGAGAACATAGGGTTATGAATAGTTGGCTTGTAGTTATGTTTACTCTTAAATTAAGTCATATTATCTTTATTATATTGTTATTTAGTTAATTAGGTCATCTTAGGTTATATCATAGGCATAAATAAGGTATATATAAAAGGTAGTGAGCCTTATTTCATCATCATATTGTGAATTGTGTTCTCATTAGAGATATTTGGGGATTTCCCCCTCAAAGTGGCTTGTTATTCTATATTATTATCAAGTATTTATAACATATTTCCTATCATATTATTCTATCGTGCAACTTATTTTATAATATTGAAAAAGTAGGACATTTATTTCTACCTATATTTTTCACTAATTCTTTGAATTATGATGGTTTAGGCAGAAGAATTTTTTTAAGGATTAACTATAAGAATAATAAACTACCAGATTTGTTAATCTTGTATAATATGCATCTTAAATACAAGGATAAAATAATCTTATTTTTATTTTTTGGATTCAAAGATGTCTTGTTATGACTAAGTACCTTGACTATCAACCTGGCACTAATTCTTCACATAGTTGAATGGGTCTTCATATCATCCTATTGGTAATATTTGGGTATGGAGATATCTACCAAATATCACAAAGGCCTAAATGTAAGAAAATAAAAGATCAATATGATATGATAAAATGTACATCTTAATTAAAATATGGGTTACAATTTATTTGAGATATTAGATTGATTTCTCATATGAGAGCTAAAAGTGAATATATATAAGATACACACCATATATGAATGTACAACCACTATGTGATAATAGATTCAGTCAAATGTGTGAACAACATCTCCACTAAAATAGGAAAGTATAAGTCACATGATGCAAGTATAAAATGCTTAAGAGATCTTACCATATCATAAGTGCAAAAAATGTAACAAAATAAAATAGTTCACCAACATACTCACATAAGAATAAATTCAAGGGATAGAAAATATAGAATGGGTATAGTCATGTTAGGTACCCATGTACAAAATAATCCCCTCATAAGAATTGTTCAACAAGGAATTCACATCGTTGACTATCATGTGACATATCTAGAAAGAATCTAATAGTAGTGATTAATTTTGGTGTTAATAAAGTCTTGAACCTAGCTAATTCCTACTAGGAACTTAGGGACTTATTCACATTGTAGTAATGGAAAAAGTAGCCTTTTTCTTGCTTGATCTGATAATTGATATTCAAGCTAAACAAATGGTGTCTTAGACTAGTGTTGTAATGTCTTGTAAACATTCACACTATTTTAAGACCTTTATTTAGCAAAAAAACATGCCTTAATTGGTCCTTTGCAAGGGTGTTGTGAAGTGTTGTAACACACTTTCACACTTTTTTAGGACTTATTTGCTTAATTAAGCCTAATGGTCCCCTTTCTAAATAAAATAAACATAATGCACGTACCTTGTTTAAGTGTTGTAAAGTTTTTAAATCACTTTCACATTTATCTAGGTGGTCTTAATTCATTAAGGTTAAGTGGAATTATTAACCCCCCTTTTAGGCCTTCATTTTGACACCTCTCGAAGATCTTTCCCGACAAGCATAAATTAAATATCAAATTATTTCATTGGGAAAAATTTGGTCCTAGTAAGTTGAGCTAGGACCCATTCACCCTTGATGGTGAATGGGTCCTCTCTTAGCAGGACCCCCTTTTTTCAGTTGATTTGGAATGGGTTTTTGACCTTCTTTCAGCTCCCCGAAGCTCGGTCCTAGAAACTTATCCAGGACCCATTCACCTTTGGTGGTGAATGGGTCCTCCCTTAATGAGACCCTAATCTTTGAATTTCATTCTAGCGAGAATTTAATTACCTTTCTTTTTAGATCCGGTGTTGGCCTTAGTTCTTTGAATTTTGAGGTTATTCTCCTAATTTGGTATAAGGGTATGTGCAAGATCATGATGGGCCAAAAGTGGCAATATGATGGGTATGTGTAGGGTATGTAGCTTACGACTTTTTTTTACCCAAAATTGATGAAATGAAAAGAGTTTTTAAAGGAGATTCTCAACTTTTCACCAATATAAATTATGCTTTACTTTGAATTTAATAAATAATTATCATTCATTTCTATTTGAATTATCACTAAAGTCCGATTGATAAGCTGATTGAAAACATCTATAGCTTTCAAATGGTATCAAATTTTGGAATTTGAAACATGTGTCACATTCTATATTCTCTCATACTATAGGATTTTTAAAAAATGAATTTCATGAAGTTTTGACCAAGTTAAGGTGGTTAGACATCACGAGTTTTTATATTTTTAAAAGTTGTAATAAAAATTCATAATTAATTATTCACTTGGAAAAAACATTACAAGAAAATATGCATCACATCGGAACATGAGTCCTCTACTTATATCTAAAATCTTATAAAAAAATATTATCATTTTATTGTGTTAGGGTGGTTAGACAAACACCTACGTCTTATTTTTTTCCCTGAAATTTAAGTGCTACTAAATTGAAATTTCAAATTTTCACTAAATAGATTTATTTTTTTTTAAAATCCCTAGTAGTTTAGAAACTACATTCAATTTGCTACAAATTCTATTCTTACATATTTTTGAAATAATATAGATAACTTATTTAGATTTTTACGTCAAGTTGCCTAACTCTGATTTTTCTGAATTTTTTGCCACTTAAGGGCCTATTTTTTCCATGATGATCCTACACATACCCATAAATAAGGGGTTAATTCACATTGTTTCACCTATGATTTTCAATAGAGCATCCTAATACTTCACAAGAGCATTATAGATCATTCATAAGGAATTTCAAGGTAGATTTCAAGTGTTTATTGTAGTGATTCAAGGTCTTATCATCATGTCAAGGGTTTAATGCATTCATGTGTGTTGAGCTAAGAAGTGAATGTTGCATTGAGGATTCATTTACAAGCATCATCCTGCATCCAAGATCTACATTCTTCATGGCCACTCCATGATTGTTTGCAGATTTGATTCACAAGACATCATCCAAGGTGATATCATATTCATTATTGCACTTCCATGCTTCATTTTCTTCATTTCATCACTTGGTTTAATTAAACCTACAATGGATTTAACTGAGGAAAACTCCCATTCACTAATAAATCAACAAGTTTGCTTGCCCTTAAGTGTGTGATTGCAAATTTACAAGTTGAGCAAGATTTGGAGCAAGATTGTCAAAGTTGCAAAGTTTCTAAATTTGTCATTCAAAGTGCAAGATCACGGAAAGAGCTCTACAGAATTAACTACAGGCTTCCATAACTTGATAACCGGGAATTCAAGAGTCCAGACATCAAGGCACATGATCCTGAAATTAGGATTTTGAAACCCTAAAAGGACCCATTCACCCCTGAAGGCGAATGAGTCCTCCATAGCTCAAAAATAACAACTTTTTGGCCAGGTACATAGGTTTTTATGCTCTAAAAACATCCTCCATGGTTTCTATAACAGTTAGGTTGCATTTATGGTTGTTATTAACATCTTATTTTGTATAATTTGAGATTTTTAGGGCTTTGAAAAAGAAGTGATCCATCTCTTTCACCCACACATTAGGGTGGATCCTATTTTCACCATATCCATTATTTGATGAACCCAACATTTTCAACATTGCACTTTTCTAAATTTTGGATTCTTTCATTACATATTAAGTTAAAATCTTGCATTCATTGCATTTGCATTTACATTGAACTAGGGTTTCTTGTTTTGCATATCATATAGGATTTAGATTTGCATTGTTTTGCACTTCTTAAATCTAAAATTACAAAAACAAATCAGTCATTTTGCATCTTATTTAGATCTCATTCAATTGCATTTGAAAATCAAAACACAATTGCATTTTAAACTAGGTCTTGCATTTCACCTTTCTATTGCATTTTTGCATTGAATTTCTAGAAATATGAAGATGCATTTCACTGTCTACAACCTGGAACTGAAACATACATCTAAAAGCTTGCAAATCATCAAAAAATAGTTTTAAAAGACCTTACCAGGACCCATTCACCCTTACTGGCAAGTAGATCCCTAATCAAGTCTGACTTGAAGCTTTTGGCATCTAAAAAGGCATTGAAATTTAGTCTAAAATCCACAAAAAAATCCCAGAAAGACTTAACCATGACCCATTTTCCCTTACTAGAAAATGAGTCCCTGTTAGCTATAGATCTACATTTTCAGGACATTAAAATCTTAGTTTTTAGCTTCTATTTAGTGCATTTATCTTTCTGTTTCAGTTTTTGGCTTTGTTGTTTCATCAATTTCATTGCATTTAGCCCAAATTGTTTCATTTTAGTGCATTGTTAAAAATTAAAAATTGCATCAAAACATTTCATTTTCAGCTTATTGCATTGTTTAATCAGTAATTTACATTGCTTAGATTCTAAAAATTGCATTTCATTCTAGGATATTGCATTTCCATTCTAGGGTTTGCACACTAGGTTTGTAAAACTTGCATGAGCTTTACAACTTGGTGTCCTATTTGAAATACTATTATAAGACGTAGTTTGAGGCTCATGTCATCCAGTGATCTCTCACTTGTCATGGATCTTGGGTGCTCTAACTCTCTTTCTAATAGTGTTGAGAATCAACCCTCCATGGCTGATAGTTTGCATACCTCATTACCCATGACTTCACCTCCTACAACCAATGTCCTTAGCATTACCAACACCATCCCTACCATTACCACTTCCACTCAAGCTTTGGGGTCTACTCAAAGTCAAGGTGGAATTCCAATCCCATCCTCCACAATAGCAATTTCCATCCCTACATACACTAGTACACAACCTACAACAACATTCCAACCTACCACAAAATTCCAACCTACAACAACATTCTAACCCACAACTACCATTCAACCAACCACAACAGTCATACCTACTAGCACCATATACACTTCCATAGGTATTCCCACAAGAATTCCTTCCACCTATGTGCCTTCAAATATAATAATTCTACAACAATCCAACTCCACCAACCTACAATTCACTATCCCTTTGCACAAATACACTACACCACCTTCTTCCCCTCACCCTCAACCTTATAACCAAAATGGCCCTCTCATTAATTCACTTCTACAAACCATGACATCCCTTCAACAACAAGTGGCAACATTACAACAGCACAATAATGGTCAACCTTTGCAATACATCAAGTCCACCCTGTTTTCCCTCAACATATTAAGAGTACAAATGCTATAGGGTATAGAGGTCCCTCTCTTTGAGAAATATGGTGGGAAAGGAGATACTGTAAGCCATGTTTTTTCCTTCACAACCTTGTGTAGTGATTTCATCTTTGAGGATAAACTGTTGGCTAAGTTATTCCCTAGATCTTTGAAGGATACTGCTTTAGAGTGGTTTTCCTCTTTATGGAACAATTCAATTGGTTCATTCAATTAACTCAATGATTCCTTTTACAACCACTTCCATATTCACATGGGTCCCAAGATGACCCTTGAGATTTAATGACATGCAAGTAAAAGGAAGATGAAAAAAATTCATGGAATCTTGTCTACAGATCTCATTTTTGACTTTTCGATACTAAAACCCAGATCAAATAGAAGCTACAAACTGACACCAGAGGATCCTAAAAGCTGAGTCAAACCTCTGCACAAAGACCCATTTGCCTATAGGTGAATTAGTCCCAGTCAGTCTTCAGAATTTTCATTTTGGTAATAGGTGCACATCACTCTGTCATTTTGAATCTGTTATAACTTTGTTGTTTCTATCTGTATTATACTTTAAATTTATGTTTCAAGTTTGAATGGGCATAATTGAGTTGATTTACTATTTTTTAATTTTTTCTCCAAAAAGTGTTATTCAGGCTAATACCCTGTGCCGTAGAAAAATGGCCCCTTGTCATTTTCATGGCCTTTTAGGTCTTGTTTCATGGTGTTTGGTCTATTTTGCTTTGATTTTATGTTGTAACATGGCTTGAACATGCATATTTAGGTATTAAAATTCAAATAATGATGTCTTGTGAAGGTTTTGTGAAGTGTTGTAAGACATTTCTACATTCTTCTAGACTCTATTTATTACAATTCACCTAAAAATCAACTTTTCATCATTAAACAAGTCCTATTTTGAAGTGTTGTAAGGTCTTGTAACAAGATTTCACACTTTTCTAGGCACAACTTCACTATTTACACCTTTCTTATGCTATATTTGGTTCCTTTATGCCCTCATATGCTTTTTAATTATCTTTTTGAATGTAAGCCTGACAAATAACATTAAATACAACTTAATTCCCGACACAAATTTTCAGGTTCTAGGTGGGACCCATTCACCATGGGTGGCGAATGAGTCCCCTTTGCTCCAAATTCAAAAAATTTAAAATTTCCTTTCGGGTTTTTATTCAAAAACACTTGATGTCGGCCTGTGATGAGGTATGAATGGTTAACTAAGGCACAAGATTGTATAAATAAGTGAATTTCACCTCATTTTACATCTCCCATAATCTCTTACAATCCTCCAACATTCACACATCATATTCAAGCAATCTTAAGCATTCAAGCATTCTACAACATCTTATCAAGCAATACTCAAGTACTTTGGAGCATCCATTGACATTACTTCATACTTGCATTATCAAGGGTTTGGTAAGTTGATAGCTATTACATGTTATTAGTTTATCATTCTCTTTCATTTCATTGTTTTTATTTTGAAGGGTTTGACCAAGGCAAACCCTTATTTGCTAACCCTCAACCTTTTCTCCTCTATTGCATGTGTGTGTTTGGGACCTGGGTAATGGGTTAACGTTTTGGTTTTGAAGAATGGTAAACAGAGTCAACTAGGTGCTTCAAGTGAATGTTCATATTTCAGAAGCGGAAGGTTTTGTGTTTCTTGCCGCCAATTGACTTCGGCAACCCGACAATTAGAGATTTCAAGATCTAGTGTTGCAGAGTTGTCTCCTAATTTTTTAGAATTTTGGGAGAGGATAGATTTGCCACCAGTGGAAAATGAGTCCCACCTTAAGATTGAAAGTATGAATTTTGTCAGATTCTGGATCTCGACAGTCAGAAACCAGTTTCTAACACTTTTTCACCAATAGGACTAATTTGCCACCCTGGGCGAATGAGTCCCACTATGAAATTTTAGTAATTCCATTCAGCATTCACAACATTCTAGAATCATCAAACATTTCCTAGGTGCACTCTGTTTCATCTCATTTCTTTTTGTTCTCCATTATTTCTTCATTTAGTTCATTGTTTGCATATGACAGTGTGTTTTTCAGCATAGTTTAAATCTTAGTTTTGCATTCAAATTCATTCATTTAGATCACTCAATTGCATTTAGTTTACTTCATTTAGCTTAGACAACATTCCACATAACATTAATTTGAATGAACCCTTAGCATTTTTGGCCCTACCTCTCTCCTTTTAGGTGAAAAACCCTAGAAGAGTTAGAGAAGTCCTAGAGGAACCAAAAATCAACAGTTCAACCCCCATCATCAATCATAAGGAAATCAGCAGATTCCCCCATTGAGTTGATTCACCTAAGGGTTGTAATTCAATTCTTTGTGGGATCTCTTTTCCTAATGAAATAAAAGAAAATAGGTCCATCTATATCAGACACCTCACACATTATTGGTTTTCCCATCCATTTTGGTGAACCCTATTTTCTATGTTTCACCAACAATCTCCCACTTGAAGTTCAACATCTACTAAAAATCTCAGAGATATTCTCCCACTTCACCTTTATTGTCACATCTTGAAAATAGCGAGAGAAGTCCTACAAAACTCGAACTTCTTCCTTGGTACTATCGTCATCAATGCATCTATCAGATTCACCTTTTTATCAATTTTCTGCACTTTTAGTTTGTCATCTTCAAGTACATTCTGAATGAAGTGATATGGAAACTCAATATGCTTGGTCAAATTATGAAAGGCCGAGTTATTTGCTAAATGAATAGCAATGTTGCTATTACAAAAAAAAGTGAAAACATGTTGTTTGAATCCCAACTCACCCAGTAGTTGTTATGTAACCAAATCATCTTCTTCGCATTTTCAGTGAGAGCAATATATTTAACCTCGCTAGTGGAGAGTGCAACCACCTATTGCAACCTTGAGACCCAACTAATCGGTGCCCCAAAAAATGTGAAAACATAACATGTTGACCTTCGTTTGTCCAAGTCACCAGCCATATCGAAGTCAACAAAACCTCGTAGCTAAGCATCTCTCCTTCCAAAACACAAAACATAATCTGAAGTACCTCTTAAATAACATAATATCCATTGCACAACATGCCAATGCATTTTACCTAGATTGCTCATAAATCTGCTCACTACTCCCACTGCATGGGCAATGTCCGATCGAGTACAAACCATGGCATACATGAGACTCCCAACAGTTGATGAATAAGGAATACCCTTCATGCTTTTTTGAGCTGGGGGTGTTTTGGGACATATTTTAGATGAAAAATGAAAATGATCAGCAAGTGGAGTGCTCACAGGCTTAGCACCCTTCATGTTGAATCTATCTAAGACTTTGTCAATATACTTTTCTTGTGACAATTTGATTTCCCTCTTACGTTTGTCTCGAAGTATGGTCATACCAAGTATCCTCTTTGCTGCCCCTAAGTCCTTCATTGCAAACTTTTGAGCTAACTGTTGCTTCATTTCACGAACAACTCATGCTAGTGCCAGTCACGCATATCATCAACATAAAGTAGCAATAAAACAAACTCACCATTATCCAATACCTTGTAGTAGACACATGGATCAAATTCGCAGCATGTGAAGTGTTGCTCAGCTATGAAAGAGTCAAATGTGAGATACAACTACCATGGGGCTTGCTTGAGCCCATACAAACTTCTCAACCTACAATACAAATCTTCTTTAATACCTTGTTGCTCAAAACCTTCAAGTTGATGCATATACAACTCCTCTTATATGTCATCATAAAGAAATGCAGTCTTCACATCAAGTTGTTCCAACTCAAGATCATACATTGTTGCCAATCGCGAAATTTCTCTAATGGTAGTCATCTTCACAACCACTGAGAAGATTTAATTGAAATCTATTCCTTTTTGTTGATCATATCCCTTCACCCCTAATCTGACTCAATAACATTTCCTACTTCCTTCCTCTTTCAATCTATACACCCATCAATTCTTTAGGGCTCTTCAATTGGGTGGAAGCTTCACCAAATCCCAAGTGTGATTGGATATAAGAGAATCAATTTCTTCTTGCATTGCCTCCATCCACTTTGCACTATTTACATCCTTGCAATCTTCTTTGAAATTTTTTGGCTCAGCATGATCAAAAAGCAATAATTGATGGTCATCAAATTTCATTGGAGGTCGGCACTCCCGGGTAGACCTCCTCACTTGAGGAGCTAATTCCTACAAATTATCCTATTCCTACAAATTGCTTTGTTGCAAAAATTACTTCCAACATTATTCGTTTGTAATTTTTGCAACTGGGATGCATTGTTTGGAGGTGTTGAGTGAAGGTTTCATAATCAACAAACTATATGGGGCGCCTTCAATCGATGGGAAAGAGCCAACAATATTTCCATCACTAGCGGGTCGTGATGAAGAGCAATGCATGGGAGTAAATGTTTGTGTGGGATTTACACCTCCCATCAACTTTTCCTGTGAAAGACCATCCTACACAGGATTATTAATTGGCCTCATATTGTCATGAACAGGGTGTTGCATGGGATTTTCAATTTGAAAATTCTGCAAATTTGAATTAGCCATTGGTTGCATACCCAAACTAAACAGAGGTCACGTGGAAGAGGTTGTGAGGGAGGGGGGGAATTCAAATGGCATGACCTAATAGACATCTTCTCATCATGATTAGCATGAAAAATATGCAGCGACAAATTGAAGGTTTCCCTTTCATGCGATGATGAGGGAGCATAAAGGTTAGTGTGCACAGAGAATGGACTTTGCGTGGAGATGGTAGGGGTAGAGAATGTTGATTGTTTATTTGTTTGACCCATACTATGTTGCATAGATGAGAGCTCATGCATAGTATATTGTGTGGCTACAATGATACTTCCATCATGTGAGGAAAAATGTTTGTCTACAGCCTCATTCCCATCGTATGTCTCTTCAAACTGCTACATAGAAGGGATTAAAGGAAACGAATGATGTGGTGCTCCAATTGAGCCTTGCACAAATGACTACAAATTTCCTCCAATTTGTATGTTGCCATTTGTAAAATCTGATAAAGGTAGAAATTCCTTTGTGGGTGGCCTCTCTTCTTTCAAACTTGGAAAATATTTTTCATTAAAAATAACATCCCTGTTGCGAATCAATTGTTTGGCAACAGGATCCCACAACCAGAAACCATACTATTCCTCACCATATCCAACAAAAATGCACTGTTTGGATTTGAAATCCAATTTCATTTGCTTCTCCTAGGGAATGTGAACGAAGGCTTCACAACCAAAAACCCATAAATGATTGTAGGAAATTCGTCTTCCCAACCATCTCTCCTTCAGAGTATCAAAATCCAATCGAGATGAAGGGTTTCGATTGATCAAATACACTATTGTGTAAATC